>JABFQD010001043.1:0-20468 GCA_022817045.1 Psix sp. ZL-2020 | reverse complement strand
AAGGTACAGATAAAATCTAAGAATCAAAAAGGTTGGTACTGGTTTGCCATTAATCAACTTGCGCGCTGTTTAGAATGGCTTGTAGAGCATCGAGGGCGTGCCTCGCTTTACAAATAGCAGATAAAGTAGCGTTAAAGCCCAAAGAGGAACTGGATATCGTAGTGCCAAGATACACATACGTATTTAAAATCTCGAGTGGATTATTTTTATACAAAAAAGTTTTTTCAGAAACTCTAAGTCTGCTACCACCTTTTTTAAAAATCATCACTTCAGTCTTAGATTTATTTACACATAGCCCTTTCATATTGCATTATTTTTTTTAATTTCATTAATTTACGCTTTAAATTTATAGGAATGTGAGCAAAAATAATAACGTCATCCGCATACAATAATGCAATAACATCCAAACGTATACCACCGTGTCCCGCAGATCTAAAAAACTCATCGATATCAGATATGTACAAAATAAATAAGTAGGGGCTCAAGATTTCTCCTTGTAACACGCTTTCCGAGATCTCAAAGGATTTGGTCTTGTTAGCATGAATATTCGCAGTAAACCTTGCATTCGAATAAAAAAGGCTCAAAATTCTAAGAATTTTAACACTAACTCCAATTTTGAATAAATGTAGCCATAAGAGTTCAGGAGGAACAGAGTCAAAAGCACGTTTGAAATTCACCAAAACACTATACATTTTTTCTCTAGTTTGTTTTATTTTCAATTGAACAATCGTATTTAAAACGAAGATGTTGTCCAAACAAGATCTACCTGCGATAAAGCCGGATCGTAAGGGAGAAAAAAATCAGCTCGAATTGACCACTTGATCAGTTTATCACATACAATTTGAGTTAATATCTTTGCCGTCAAATTAACAAGAGCGATGCTGCGGTAATTAGGTGGGTCAAGTCACTAACCGTTTTTATATATCATTGTAACAGAAATATTCGAAACAGCAAGAGGGATTCGCTCAGAATAAGAAATTTTGTTAAATAAAAGTGTCAGATAAATACACCAGTTTTCCGGTAGTCCTTTCAAAAAGTCATTTGAAATAAGATCTTCGCTAGGAGCTTTGTTTCTCTTACATCTACATAGAGCGTTGAGAACCTCAGCAACCATGATCTCAGCATCCAGTAGAGGATCCACAACACCAGTAAAAACAAAGCTAGAGGGGACTCTAGCAACTAATTCAAAGAAGCTATTCCACGTTTCTAAAGATAGCGATTTCCTGTTGAGTGGTTTGCGATCAAAAAGTTTGTAAGTTTTCCAGAAATCAGTATTATTTTGTGCATGAGCGAAGGATTCTACAATATAATTCACATGTTGTTTTTCTTTTCTGTGTAGTCAATATTTTAAATTGTCTCATCTTTTGAATCCAATTTAACCTGACACTACTTTCAAAATCATTGTATCTACACAAGCGTAAAGCGCTATTCAAATTTCTTTTTGCAGCTCCACATTGTGTGTCGAACCACAGAGGTTTATCCCTTTTCTTTTTCCGAAAAAAGTTGGGAAATTTGACCATACCGTACCCTTCTACAGATGTTCTGATTGTAGAAGTGAAATTTTCGTACATCAATTCAGCAGTAAAGTTCGAAGTACACTTGGCCCCATCAGGAGACAATCTCATTAGTTCTTCAATAAAGCATAGTAGTTGAGTTTTACCAAACAAGTTTTCAAAATCTTTCAGGATTCCCAGTATATAAGTCAGAGGTTTTGTTTGTGGGGGTATCAAGTTTTAGCAATACTTTCACAGGGAAATGGTCTGATAATGTAGGTACTAGCATTACCTTCAAGTCGAGGATTCTATGGGTATTGTTCACATCTACCCAAACAAGGTTGACAGTACTCTCATCATTGAAGGTGCAAAAAGTGATGTTTGTAGGAGTGTCGCCAGTAGTACGTCCGTTTAGAGCCAGGAAGCCGTGTAGGTTCATAAAGCTAGTAAGGAGGGTTCCTCTGGAGCTGTGTTTTGGGATAGTTGCGCATCTGATGTCAAAAAGGTTATTGACATCGAAATTAATATAATTTCCTCATCAGATATGTGTATGAGTGATTGTGTTCTAATCAACTGTACAGTTGATTAGAACACAATTTCGAAACGTTAATGTTTAACAATTATTTAAGTTCCCTTAATGGCAATAATCTCTTATTCTAACATATTATTGAATAGTCATGTTAAAATATATTCATTAATTTAATTTAATAATTGAAAGATAATGTTGCTTACCAATGATTTATTATATTTATTTGTTCGTGCGTCGCAAATTTAGCGCTTCGAAATCGAACGCTGGCGCACGTGGTCACAAGCCTGAGCACGAATGAGAAAAGAAATGGCCAGCGAATTCCGATCGATTTTCTTTATTGTCACGGCTTAACAACTAGAAGCAAAACAGATTACAAATTAACACGATGGCTTAACGCCGGAGCCGGCACGTGTATAATAATCAACTCGTCTACTTATATAGCTCGAAGGAGCGCGGCAAATTGTGCGCTTCGTAGAGAAAAAACGTACTGGAACGGCGGCTCGACTTGTGAGAACTGATAAGCTCGAGGCAGTCGTAACGCAGTATTGCCGGAAGTTGAGCCCATCAGCTACTCACTATCGATAGATCCGATCCCGAAAATGATGCTGACGGTCGGTAAGTAGACATAGCACCCTCCTTGTGGCTACGTAGGTAGCGCAATTTTTAATTAAGTCAGCCCTTTTGAGGGGGCGTAGCCGAATCATCTTCGCGAGCGGGTAGCAGCACAATCTTGGCGATGGGACGCTTATATATGCCGGCTTGAGTCTTTACTGTAACTGCCTGAACAAGACCATCTGCTCCCGGGGAACAATCAATAACCCAGGTGAGTAGCCATTTTGCGGGCGGTTGATTAGACACATGTATAAGAATCAATTGACCTGTCCTAACATTTTCGTGTTTTATTCGCCATTTCGATCGGTGCTGCAATGACCGCAAATAGTCTCTCGACCACAGCCTCCAAAATCGTTCTCGGAGACCGGCGCGTAGCTCCTCTCGGGGAGAGTCCGGGAGCTCGTGGTGTCGAAAACGGAGTGCTCGGGCACCGAGGCCAAAGGAACGCCAATCAGGAAATGACCGGGAGTCAGTACGGCCAAGTCGTGGGGGTTATCAGACATCGGAGTCAGAGGGCGAGAGTTCAGCATAGCCTCAACTTCACAAAGAAGCGTGGACATCTCCACGGTGGGAGTGTGCGTAGCTAGTGCGCGTCTCAAATGATGTTAGGCGCTACGGACACCAGCTTCCAAAATCCCGCCAAAGTGGGGGGCTGCCGGTGGTATGAAGTGCCATCGGGTCCCGTCCTGAGCGAGGAGGGAGCCGAAGGTTGCATCTGAGCCATGAAGGCAACGGCGATGTGCATAACGGACGAGCAGACGCACCACGCAATGTTTTTTAAGAATGATGAAGTGGTCGTTTCGAAACCTAGCTCACTGAAGTGGAGACGCCCTTCCACTCGCAGCAAGCCATCAGAATCTAGGAAGGGAGTGAGACCAAAGGGTTTCTGTTACTGAGAGTGCTGCCAGCAGTGATTAAGATCGACATCGCGTCGCTAAAAGCGCGCACCCATCAAGGTATCGAGAACAAATTCAAGGCGGGTAAATGCGCCTGAAATTGCAGCTATTTCTCTACAAACTCCTCTGGTAGAGGGTCGTCCCAGTCGATCCATAGTGATTGCAGGAAAATCTTGGCTTGCACAGTAACGGGAGAAGCCCATCCCAGGGGGTCGGAGGTCTTCGCGATCATTGACAATACGATGCGTTTGAACATCGGAACCCGCAGGTTGGGGTTATAACGGAAGTGCAGGAAATCATCAGTGGGGTTCCAAAAGATTCCCAGAATTATTATCCCATCAGCGCGAAGAGGCTTGTCCTAGGCGAGACCGTGATTCGAATTGGGGCGGCGAGCGGATAGAGGTGTCCGTCGTCTGAATCACTGTGCGAAGTTCGAGAAATGGGGCGCAGTTAACTCCGAATATGACGGTGTTTAGTTGGTAATCGCGTACTGGAGTCTTCGTCGAATCAACCGGAACGGCCTCCAGCGCTCTAACCCAATAGATAAAAAATTTACAGAACTTCTCATAAGTGGGATAGTCGACATCGCGGTCAATGCTTAACTGCCATTTCTTGCGAGAAGCGGCGTCCAGCCTACCCACCAGGATATATACCAGGAGATCGCTCCACTGGTCTACCTGCCGAGACATAGTCCTGAGGACGGATGTGAACTCTCTCGCTCGATTCTCCTTGATGAGAATCAGCAGATCAAATGATATCTGAAAGTAAGCGTTTATTATACATCGGCGGTTTGCGTAACGAGATTCAAGAAGGTTCCAGGCGAGGAAGTTGGAGTCGGATTCCGTCAAATGCTTAATTAGCTTCAACGCTTCACCATCGAGGGATGAGCGCAAATAATGCAAACGTTCGAGGTCAGATAATCCGGTATCGGATTTGACTAAGGTCTCGAATAAATTTTTGAAGGTATCCCACTGCACATGTGAACCGCGAAACTTAGGTAGCTCGATTCGTGGAAGGCGAGTCGAGCGAGTGGACGGAGGTCCAGCTGTCACATTCGCAAAATCTAACGCCGAGTGTCTTCTCGATGGGGACGTCGTAAAGGGAACGACTAACCTCATACGGCTCTTGATGGTGCTGACCATCTCCAGTACTTTAAGCTCCATGGTACGTACAGCTCCTCCTTGAAGTAGCGGTGCTCGTGGTCGTTAGCCGAGGCGTTACATATAATTAGCGGATGAAGCTCACCATATTGAACCTACAACATCTGGATGTACTCTCGTTGGACGTTCAGCTTGGCGATGTTAATGTCCTCGGCTGGCGGTAGAGAACCAGATGTACGCTCGATGCTCTCAAATTTACCCAACTGAATCGTTACTCACTTGTCAAACTCACTTGTTGCCATGGTAACGTTGGGACTGCCGATCTCAGTGGCGGTCCGTGTGGCGCTGTCGTCAAAAAGGTAAGACAGCTCAGTTGGCGGCGTTGACTCAGGATTGATAGGGCGACTCATCCGCCAGATAGCGTAGATGCACAACAATCAGGATCACGTGGGAGCGAAACCCATCCAAAACAGCCTTTGTTCCAGCGGGCCGGAGATCTCGCGTTGTTGGTAGTGGCAGCACAAAACGTCACAAGAAGCGCCTGCTCACTAGGCATCCCGGCGTACAGCGGGAATAGCGGCAGCGGTGCGGGACGTCACAGAAGGTGCCTACCCAATAGGCACCTCGGCGTACAGCGGGAATAGCGGCGAAAGTTGAGCCCATCAGCTACTCACTATCGATAGTTAGATTACGGTAATTCTAATTTCTTAAATTAAATGCATCTTCACAACAATATTAACATTTAGCCAATGCATTCAGTATCATTTGATTCAATTTTAAAAATTGAGAACTATTGTTAACGGTATTGGCTAAATTAAAATAAATTTAATATTCAAGAAAGGGTCTTTTGTTATTCTCTAACTTTCTTATTACAAATTGTTTGAGATTCAACAAAATCGCGTTGATTAAAGAATTTATATATATTTCTTTAAATAAATCGTGTCAATTGAAGTATTTATTTTTATTATTTATTTTTATTATTTATTTTGCATGATGTTCCCGACATCATAATTGTCTGTTATTGTCTTTGTTTATTTGCGTGAATTGGGGGAAAGATTATTATTATCCCCACTCCTTCAAAATTTATAAAAAGGCTGCATCGAAATTGCAAAAGAGTTAGGAGTGCTTAGTTATTGTTGGAAAACCAGATGTGAGAATTGATTAATTTGAGTGGTCTTGTTCTTGATTACTTCGTTCCTGTCTTGGATTTTGCGCTGCGAGTTCTATTGGAATCATCATTTGGACAATCGATGTTTTATTAGATTTTGGAAATCTATCAAGATTCTTGCGAGATAAATTTATTTTGATTTATTTATTTGAATTAAATTATTTGTAATATTTTTGATTACTGAATTTAATTTAAAATTGAATTATTTATTTGATTAAGAATCATTAAAAATTGTTCCACGGTGTGAACAAATTTTATTCGACTTATTTCGGAATTATTTGATGGGATTCTGATTAGATTAAGTTGGATTTGATTATATTCAGTTGGTTTCACATTGCATTGATTTATTTGTTTGTTTGTTTGTGACAAGCATTAACTATGTCCGAAATTATAATTCAAAATTCTAATTGTGCGTTCGTTTACGTTGGACGGAGTTTCTCCGCGCCGAGTCTAAGCGTAAAGTCATTCCAAATCTTTGGCGCTAGCTGTTGCTAGCAATTCCAAGTGTCAAATAAGAGAGCAGTGCTTGTATTCGGTGTCCGATCGAATTTTGAAACTAGCGTTCTAGGATTATTTTCTAATATTGAAGTTTAATTATTTTGTCTGGTCAGCGTCCGACCAATATTATTAACAATTAGTATTCATTTGCACATTTTTGTTTGATTTTATCGAAATTAACAATTGATTTGATGTTAAAGGAAATTGAATGAGATCCGAGTTAAATTGAGTATTCTGTTTTGGTATTTTGACAGATACCGAACATGTTGTTTTCCTCGGCTCGAGTCTAATGTATGATTAACTCGAGTTTACGATTCTTGTATTTCGCCGTATGAACCTATACCTTATGTTTTGACTTTTGACAGATATAATTTTTTTCTGTGTTTCTCGAGTTGATTCGGAGAATTAAATTAGGTCAAAATAAAACAAAATTACCGAAAACAAAATTAGATATAAAAAGAAAAAATTGTTTGTGTTAAAGTTAAATATTGCAAATTTTCATAGTGCAATATCTAACACAAATAAATAAATTTATCAGTTTCTCATATAATTAATGTATGTTTCGGAATTGACTCCAAAAGAATGAACGAAATCTCATGTGTGTGGGTTGCATTTCAAGGACAAAGATTTTCTGGAAATCGACAAATATAGAAAATTGAAAGTTAGTGCACTTCCGTCTTTGCGTTTGTCATTAGGTAAATATCTAAATTTAAGTCATTTTTTAGTTTCAATTATTTTATTTTGTATCTTATCCAATCATTCATTTATTTTTCATTTCAATTGACGTAAGAGATGGTCGGGCAAGAAAGCAGAGCTTCAGATTCTTATATGGTCCTAGCTTGTCTTTTCTCAGTTTTTAATGAAGGTATAATTGAATAGTAATATAATATTGCCTATATTATACACATTGTTTTAAATAACTGTTTTTGAATATTGTAACGTCGCACTTCAATAACAATCTGATAAGTTTGAGTTGTGGAGCAGACGATAATAAGAGGTTCCAAAAACACAAAATTAATTAATCGATTCATTGATTGGTGAGATTTAATGAGAGCACCTCACTTACTCAAATATATAAATGAGCGAAATAGCAAAATTTCAAGAAATAGAAATTTCGTAAAGAAAATAATATTACATACTATCTCTGTTTTTATTCTTTTTATTCTTCGACATAAAAAATTTCTTAACTAACCTTTTCTAATGTGAAAACATTTTTTTTCATCTTCAATAATTATCATATCTTCAATATTTTTTGTTAAATACGATTTTCAATAATTTTATAATAAATTATAATTAATGTTTAATTAATAATTGTTATGAAAAACTAACGTACATATTTTAGTTTCCATATATAAAGTAAATACATTTTTTGTCTTGGAACATATACAATTTAAATGTTCTTTAATCATATACGTCTACATTTAAGTCTCTTCGCCTGATAATGCAAGACCTCCTGCTACTAAACGGCAAAAGGAAGTCGGTGAAAAACAATGTACAAAGAAAGGTATCGAATTGTTATGTATATATTACAAAAAATAAATAAAGGTATAAATAAAATCATTAATAATATTTTATAGCTACTTTATGAAAGCTACAAGGTCTTTAAATCATTTAATGCTGAGAAAGTTCTTATAGTTGATCGTCTTCCACTAAAATTTAAAGTCATTTGGATCAAATTTTTCATTATAACATATATTTAAATATACTACTTTAACTGATATGAATTATTTGATTATACTTAGCTGTTGCAGAATCACCTACGAAGAAGAGAAGTATTCAAGATAAGACTTCTTGCGACACACTTGTTACCTTTAAATCATCCAATAAATTTACAAGTAAGATAAACATAAAAACTTAAAGTAAAGTAAAGAAATAATTTTAAAGATAGGTATTAACAATGAATAATTCTATTATACTTAAATAAAAATTGTTTTTGTATACAATTTTTCTATCTTAAGAATTTTACTTTGCGATAACATCAGACAGATTCAAATTATTCACAAATAATGATAAATAAAAGAATGTCAAAAAATATTTAGAAAATTAATTAAAATTCGATTAATAAAATAATATGAATATAAGTTTATGAAAATAATTGCATTTTTATACAATTATTTTGGCAACATAACTGTTCTTGATGTATATACAATGTTAAATGTTTTCTAATTAAATATAATGTAAATTTTAGATGAGAAGTAAAGTTAACCGTTTTCAAATATTTTTATTATGACAATAATTTACAGCAATAAAAAAGACATTACAATTTTAACTTTTAGTTGCATTGAGCGAAAGATTGATGAGATGAAAACAAAAATTGTTGTACGAAACACAGAAATTTAAAAAGTGGAAAGGCTTGTTGGCCTTTTGTTGGACCGTATTAATGAATTTCAAACAGCGTTTTTGGATAAGAATTTGTATTCAACTAATATTAATGATTTGACTGAAAAATATAATGTCATCATTTCAATTGATTCGATTGACAACTTGAAACGTCTTAATGTCACTTTGAAAGAAGAAGAAGTATTTAAAACAAATATCGTATGTATGATTCAAAACGCTACTATTTGAATAAAAAAATATACTTTTACAATATTATTTTATTTACTTATACAACTGTATGTTTGTTACGTCAGAGTGATGCAAATTAATATCAGCAAAATTTCTTTAAGAAGAAATATCATCAATATTTTAAAAGTCTTTTTGACTAAAAGTTGTAGTTTTTGCCTTTTCCTCGGTACACTCTATGCAATAAGATTCTCAGTTTTTTTTGTTAAGGCTTCAGATCGGTCTAGCCACATCGATTCGTTACCGACTGATGTCAACGACCATTATCATCATTGCCCTTGAGTATACCTGGAAAGCAAAATGAGTTCTTTTTATGCAGGCAGGCGCAAACGGGCTAGCTCAAAACCAAACTACGCGGTTCCCTAGTCTAACGTAAAATAAAACAAATAAAATAAAATAAAAGAACTTACAGTGAGAAAAAAAAGGGACAGAAGAAGAAAGAAGAACAGGAGATATCTCGGGCTTCGCAGCTCGTTATATACAACACTATCACTGAAAAATGGGAATTTTGTTAATGACTTCGTTCCGTCGTCCTCAGAGCTTTCTTTCTTGGGAAGGGTTATTGAGCATCTAACGCGGATGTTCTGACTCTCCTCGTTAAAGTTTGCCTCCTAAACTTCGCTAGGCGGACCCTTTCGACCACGCTTCGCTCGGTCTATTCGGCGCCCTCTATCGAGATCGGCTCAGGATAACCCTGGCACCTCGGAGCACCCACCGAGCCAGGTTCGGACCCTTTCGGCCACGAACCAGCAGGGCTCTCACGGACTTTTCAGTCTCGCTGATGCCTTGGTTTTCCCGAGTTCGCCACTCAAGTATCGATCACGAATCTTTTCGGCCGCGTGTTCAAACTTGGTGATATGTCAGGACTCCTGCGTCCTGACACACGCGATCTCGCTCAGAGTTTCGGTTATTCCGGACCCTTTCGGCCACGGAATAAACCCCTGGATGACTTTCACGGACCCTTTCGGCCACGTTACTCATCAGCACTGATTCCCGACGAATCAGCGGGGAAGTCGGACCTTTCGGCCACGACTTGCGAGACTTTTTGGTGGTTTTTCGAGGGATTCCCTGAGGTCTCCGTTGCTCCGGACCCTTTCGGCCACGGAGCAGACCCTGACGACTTACTGTCGCGGACCCTCTCGGCCACGCACAGCTGGTCTATGTTCGAGGACCTCTCGGCCACTCGAACACGGGGAGTTAGACCTTTCGGCGCTAACTCCTGGGGCCTCGCAAGGAAAGGATCGGGAAGACAGGTCACTTACCGATCGCTCTGCTGACTCGGGAACTACTGATCGTCGATTGCGCGCTCCCACTTTTATATCTTTCACGGCTCCTACCGCCGCGAAATCGATCCCACCCGATTATTGGGGGCCAATTAAATTCACCAATTTTTGATTACTAATGGTTGATTGATTATGCTATTATTTATAGGTTTGAAGTAATCAATCGATTCCCGGGGCTGCACCCTTTAGTTGGATATGCATCTTGCCATGCTTCTACTTGTTAGTTAATTGTTATTATTAATTGTTTATCGAAATTTGTTTTGTTCATATTTCTGTTTTCTACTGTGCTTTTTAGTAATTTTTCTTTATAACATTGTTCCTGGGATACAACCTAGTCGATCTACACTTCTAGTTTCGTTAAATTGTTTTTTTATTAATTATTACGGCTTCTTGGCGATTCTTTGTTTATAATTTTAGTTTTCTTCAATAACTTTTTCAATTTAACATCGTTTAACAAACCGAGGTGATGGGGAGGTCCGTCTCAGCGCCCTCTATGTACCTATCAACTTTGTTTTGTTAAATTTAGCTTCCTTTAATTTATATATTTAATTGTTTATCACTTTCGTGTTCCTTGTTTATTAATTCTTATAGAGCGATTTTATCCTTTTTGATTCGCTAGCATCATTTGAGATCTTTAGGAGTTGTATTTCCGCTAAACTTTTGATTTGGCAAAATTGTTTATAATTAGTTATTGACGGTTGTTTATTAATTAGTTATTTAGCCATTTTCTCTAGAAATAAAGCATTTTGACGCTAACTATCGTTATTCGTAGATGCGTTGATGCCCTTGAAATTGTTTGTTCTTACTTGTTTAAATAAATCATGTTTGATTTTCCTTTTATTGTTAATTATTTATTGTAACTGGATCGCTCCCTATCTTTTTAGTGATGCATTTTTTTAAATAATTTTATTGAGCAATTCTCCTTCATTTTATTCCCTTTCACGGTTACCAATCATTGTTCATTGAATTTTTATTGTTAAATGGATTTTTCTTAATTATAACCTATTATGACCAGTTTCTCTCTCGCACCTTTTGGTGATAGAGAGAAACAGCGCACTTTTTCAAATTCGATGTTAAGCTCGAATTCGGACTTAAAGTCCGGCTTAATAGATTGGAAAAAGCTTAATGTTGCCTAGCCTAACCCTACTTTCTTGCTTTTATTTACAAATGTCGTGTAGTGGTTAGTGCTAGTGGTTTTATTACAGGTAATTTATCATTTTTGCTTATGTTTTATACGTTAATTGGATACTAATTCGTTTTGAATCGATTTCAGGTACTTGGACCGTTACAACCTTAAACACCTCGTCCATCTCGCAGACGACTTGTTCGTCGCATCAGGGTCGGCTCTGCGCATCGTTCGCGAGTTCGTTGTCGTGCCAGACGATGCTGAACCGATTTTATGTACGCGGGCATTGAGGAGTGCGGTGCCGAATCCAGGTGGGTTGCATTCATTAAGATGACGATAAATAATGTTACGTGGTTCGATTAACCGGTGGACACTTATTAGAAATGACTGAATTACACTGGTTCTCGTGGCCTTAAGATCAAAGAATGGAGCGGGGAAATATAAGGAACAACTTTATTAAAAGGAATGGGTTGTTGTCACAATTGCACCTCACGAAATCCTTCTCGATTGGGTAGAGTCGCCCGCTGGTCACAAAATCCTGCTCTGGAGCTGAGTCCGTACTCTTAAGCTACTCTATATTTCAATCAAATTTACCCGAGATTTGATTGCGGTTAAGAAAAGAAGGGGTTGGCATCACGGGTGTACGGAGCTCGCAGATTGGCGTGGTGCCTTATAAACGCTGCCCGCGCCGCTTCGTGGATCCCAATGGACTGCTGATTTCGCGCAACTCAACGGCTGAACGCCGTTCTTAGAGCCGTGCTAGCTATTTTGCGTTAATTTCGCTCATTTTTTAAAATTTCTACCATAGATAAAATCCGAGTGATTTTATCTTATAATTTATATATCATATGTCTTTTTGTTTATTGCAATTTTCTACATGATAAAAAAAATAGTAAAAATTAAACTATGTTTATTAAAAATCGTTAATTTAACATTGACATCGTGCTTCTTTTTGATTACCAGCAATTATTCAGTTAAAGAGTTACGCTAGTTGAAAATTTTCAGGAAATTAAAAAACATTTATTGCAGAAATCATATTTCTATAATTTCAAATCTATGATTCTACACAGTTAAAAGCGAGTCAGACCAGTTGTGATTCCGAAGGGAGGAAAGAATAATTAATTAATAAAGAAAAGAGACAGAATCCTAATCGCGACCGTAGCAATTGACAACAGTGCGCGCGAATGAACAATTTGAACGCACGTTTTACGGTGCTGAACAGACAAAATGAAAATTCAAAAAATAGACTTGTAAGAGTAGGGACTCAATTTTCTATTGACCGGAGTTGTTCAGGTGGTACCAAGTCACTCGTAAGGTCATGAAACTGACGATGAAAAGCGGTGGTCGTTGGCGTTCGGCGGTGGTACGATTAGCACTTCAGTTAACTAATCGCTGTGCAAATATCCGCACTCGCGGCGGGCTAACGGGAGGGATTATCAAGGGTAAGTTGGGGCACAACTCTCTGGGATACGGGTTGCGACACTCAGGTGAAAAGCTTTTATTGTAAAGGTCGCGAATTTCAAAAAGCAAACGTGGCACGTTCACTTATGAAGAATGGTTTAAAAATCACGAATCCTCTTGCCGTGTAAATGATGAAAAAATCACAGGTAAATTTTGTATTCATAATTTTCTGGTTACTTTATTCTAATAATTTTGTTATAATATATTCACATTTTTTATAACGAAAAATTAAAGTTGATGCGGTTGTGACAATGTTGCGGAGGTCAGAAGAGCAGCATAATGCCACGCATGTATATTACATCAGGGATGGAAATGCAAAAGGATTTTGATAGAAAAAAATACCTAGGACATGTGCAGAAACGCAAGGGTTCGACGTTAGGAAAGTTTGTCAGAAAAGGATAAATTGGAGGCTGCGCTAATAGATAAACTTACTCAGTACTTTGGATCAGCACCTTTGTCGAAAATATGAAAAAAGCCGGTTATGCTGATTTCTATTATAAAATATCAACTGATACAAAACTGAAGCCTGAGTACTATTCATAAGATGATTTGTGTTCTTAAAAGCGTGCGAAAGGTAAAGATTGACTCGCCGCCTACCCTCATGAACCAGCTTTACTTAAATTAATTCAAGATGGTCTAAAACCATTGTATGATAGGTTCACTGAGACGAGTTTCTTAAAAAGGTTCGTTAGGGGATTCACTTATAATTCAAATAAAAGTTTAAATGCCAGAAATCGAAAAATCGCTCTAAAAGAATCATTTGGAAGTTCATTCTGGGAGTGAAATTGTTCAAATCACGATAAACATAACTGTAAATACCTTCAACGACAGAGTGATGAATCATTTGAAAGTATTTCAAGACTTTTGGATTAAAATTGACGCAGAAACGATGAATTACGTCAGCAGAGAAATGCGAAACGCTAGAAAAACTTACGAATTTCGTTCCGGCTCAATAAAAAACATAATGTCAGCAAGGTAAAGAAGCAGGAAGGTATGATATGGGAACTGCTGACCGAACATTAGTTCGAATATAACATAATTGATCCTTTCATATGTTTTTCATCTTTTTCATAGTATATATGTTCAGTTTAGAAGAAAATCAAAACTATAAATAGAATAATTGCTTAAGCAATTATCGTATTTTTAATACGGTTATTCGAATTATAAATATGAAATTGATCAAAAATGTTACTTGGAAATTTTAGTATTGATTGAAGCTGTGCTTTTACTGTTTTACCATCGTTTTTTTCGGAGACTCAGATTCTTCATCCATGTCATCTTCTTAACAGTTATTAATGTCATATATTCGAAAAAATAACAGAGAGAATCTAAAAATAAATAATTAGCAAGTTATATTATAAATAAATTGGTTATCAAAATTTTAAAAATTTAAAAAATTATGAATGGAATAGCATGTAGAAACTTGTATTTTATCAAATAATGTTTAATTAAATAATTTAAAAAATAAAATCACATTTCGATTTTTTTCTTAAAGACAATATTTAAAACGGATATTTTTGGAAAAATCATCAAAAGATTAAATACATATAAAATACAATACAAACAATTGTATTTTAATGTTATTATTTCATATATTTTGATAATTATTTGTGATGAACATCTAAGCTTTAGGTAAAAATTCATTTATTTCAACTTCCAATTATTACACAATAATAAACATACTCATTAAGTAATGATACTTAAACAATAGTAATAATTATTAGTTATGTCTTTTCACAGAAAAGACATAACTAAGTGAATAAATTGCTTTATATATTAGAAAATAATTAAAGAAATTCTATAAATAAACGTTCTTTTGCTGCAAAAAATGCAAACAAATGTTTTTAAATTAAACGAAAATACAAAAAAATACTTTTTACAACTGACGAAAATTTGATAATTGAAAACAATAAAAAAGAATTCAATATGTTTTAGTTTTAGTTTCTCATTTATTTTTTTGACACTGATATTAAGAATTATATATGATTGAAATTGGACACTTTAGTTACAGTGTGAAATTATTTCTCTACAGTTACTTTTATAAAATGCTATGATATTATTGTAAATAAATATTTAAGCACTATTGGATGTGTATGGTGTAAGACTCATGTTCTCAAATTTTATTCTGGTCTTTTGTTTTTTATTTATAAACAGACAAATGTATAATTACATTCGAATATTTATATGTTTATATGATTAACAGTCAACAATACAATTTTTTGTGTTTTGCAAATAGATCCAATATTCATCTATATGTTTATTAGTCTATTTGTTTTTATTTATTCGTTTGATATTGAAATCAAACAATAGATTTTAAAATTATGCATACATTAAATGAATATTTAGAAACTTGAATATTTTATGAATTAAAACATTTTTATTAATTTAAAATTGTGTAGTGCATTTTACTTTCATTGAATATACAATCATACCGTGAGAACATATTGGGATGATTAAATGCATTGATGCTAAATTATGAAGTTGCACAGCATAATGAAATTTGTTATAATATTTGTAATTCAATTTTAATTTTAATAGCTTAATGTAGAAAAAATTTCTTTTAGTGCCTAAAATGGAAAAATGAGTTTCATTTGGGTGGAGAAGAAAATAATATATGAATTGCCACCGAAAAACAAAAGTGGAAAAATAAAAAGGTGGTAAATTTAAATGTTAAGAAAAAATTAATCAATACAATTATTTTCTTTTTATCAAGGTTATAAAGTAAATCAACCAATTAACTCATAATAATAAATAAATTGATTTTTATTAAATAAAAATAAGAAACCCAAAATTATAAAAGGCAGAAAATATTTAGATTTCAACATACATTATTTTTACATTTATTTATCATCTCAATAATACAAATAAAACTGAGTAAAGATCATTGGCAACTATTTATTTCACTTTTCATTACGGAATATCAGACCTCATAATTAATTTCATAATTTACACTACCCTCACAGGGTCAAATAAATAATTAATTTAATACACAGTACACAAGTAAATATAATTAAAAACACACATACTCAAATAAACTCGACAACACTACACTTTAACTTGAATTTTATCATTATGAAGAAGAGTTGGATTAATATACAATTAAATAATTAAAATTATCAAATTTAAATACAATAAATATAAATTTTGTAGAACTCTCAACCAATGTGAGTCGCGGCCTGAAAAAGGTATAAAAAGAATTTAAAAACTTATCAGAACTTCTATAAAATGGCGGGTTGCGGCACGTGTCCGAACTCAGTTGTTTGATCCTTTATGAAGTTGCCTCCTTCTCTAGGTCGTTCTGTCCCATCCAAAATTGGCGCCAGCACCCTGAAGGTGACTCTCATCGAATCAGCACTCACCGGTACGGAGTTCCAGCACTTTCCGTGAAAACTTTGAGGCAATTTGCCAAATCGCGTCCTTCGACATTTTGGTTTTATACCGTCGACAAAAAGAGCGACGATCAAGCCTCGTTTTCGAGCTTTCGTCTTCATGTTAGCTCTCTGTTGCATAAAAACCTCGGAGCGGGGTCTGCGCAAAAGCTTTCATTTGGGATTTTTGCGCTTAATCAATCGATATATAAGGTGGCGCGGCCCGTTCGCTTTTAAGTATTGCCGAACGGCCGGTTTGTTAGCAACTGGCATTTCATTGCCGCTATAACCTCAAGTGTCCGGTACGTGTTCTTATGGCTCGTCCGGTCGACCGGGAATCACTTCCAGTCGACTCATCCTACGTTGCAGAGTGTCGGAGCATTTAGGCCACTTTTTCCAGTGCATGACATCCACAGTCCCCGTGATGTGTGCCTCCATCCGCAATGACTTTCTAGGAGCCTACCATCGACAATACAATTCACCCGACAACAACACGAATCTAGTACTCAAATTAATGACCCTGACCCTCAGTAGTTGTGGGTTCCTTTAAAGCGCAAGTACTATATTTACTTCGAGTATAATATATTTATTTAAATATTGTCGAGTTTGACCCTTTCTGTCGACTCAACATAATCGTTTCATTTTTAATATTATTTTACGTTATTTTATTTTATTTTTGTGACGGCAAAATGCCACGTCACAGAATATTATGAAATATTATATGTTTTATCACAAACGTTGTACACACTTTTTTAGTAAACATGTATCATCATTTTAAAAATAAATATTCGAATTATATTTACTATACAACCTATCTCTATGTATGTAAACTAGTGTTATATTAATGATTTATAACTGTTGGGAATTGAGGAAAATAATGGTGTCGCTTATATCTCCCACTACCTAGTTAAAATTAGTATAAAAGGTCGTCAAAATCTAGTTAATTAGTTTTTTGTTATTGATTTTAACAGCTAAAACTATAAACAGGAGGATTTTTCATTCCTGGATTTCTTCATTTCGATTTGTATTGAAAAAAATTGGTTTTCTTTTAAATTAGTATAGTCTATATCTAAATTTGATTAATCATATTGTATTTATTTTCATATTACGTATTATGAGTAACTTTTTTTGGCTATTTTTATTAAGTAACAAATTCACCTGATGTAACTGAATTTAAACATATCCTTATTCTAAATTCATAATTTTATCATAGACTTTATTTTGTCTTTATGATTATTTATTTATTAGCAGCGTTCTGCATTATTTATAAATTGAAATTTTCTAAAGTGCATGCTCAGTGTCTGATATAAAAATGAAATTTAAATTTGCTTCGTTACGAAACAATTAAATCTTAAATTGAAAATGTGTGAATTTCTATATTTCTATTCAATATTGTGTTGACAGCGTAGGCAGGAGAATATTTGATAACACCTAAACTTCAAAATTGGCTTGAACAGAGTGTATTTTCGCTCGATTTCTTCTGATTGGCCTGTCGCCATATTACTTCTCTAACCTATTTTGGTTTTGGAGTTTTTTTATGCTAGCTGACCTTTTCCGATTGGCGGATTAACTTCCATACAAATGGAGGTCTATTTTGCCTATTATAACTAAGAATAATTTATCTATTTTATGCTCTGACTTAAACAATTTGTTGAATTAGCAGTGCTATAATACACAATAATAATAAAACAATTAATTTTTTGTTAACAAAACTTATCAACAAATGATAATGATGAAATGAGCAATTAAAATTCGCATCGTAATAAATTAATTAAGGGAAAATATTCATGAGATAACATTAAATTAGCGACCCAACTGTTTAATACTTACCGTCATTTTATGTTGCACCAATGACATAGCGTCTAATATAAAAATTACATTCATTAATTAAACAAATATTTTTAAACACATAAAATTGAAGAATGTTAATATTGTAATACCAGAAAGGCCTCTGTAGTATTTCTAAGCTATCCACGTATTATTCGGCATAAATGAAAAAGCGCCCAATAACGATGAAAGAACATAATAAATAAAATAAATAATGGGTAACATATAGATGAGAAGAATGTTTATGTTATAATACTGACAAAATATCTTTTATCAAACTATTGCAACATTATTGAGCATCAATGACAAAACGACCAATGGTGAAAATCAATAATTAATAACACATAATGTGCAAAAATACTTACTTGCATTACTATTCATGTAAAATAAAATTGTTACTGCTTTACTGAAAGCATATTCATGGCACTAATTTTAATGATCTTAAATGACAAATTTTTTATGAAAAACTATATTAATAATAGCATGTGAGTACGACTTACTTTTTCAATAATATGAATTAATGAATTATTTTTAATATTAAAAACCGAAAAATTTCTGTTGTGCCTGTAAGGATCTGAAAGAGAAAATCATAAAAATATAAATTTGAAAATACGAAGGTGTATTTTTGATTGTATAATAATATTGTATAATAATATAAGACAATATAAACATATTGTATAATAATAGAAAATACAATTGTAAAATGTAAATAATATACCAACAATTAATGCATCGTCAATGATTGAAATACAAGATAACTATTCAAATCAATTACAGTAAAATCTTGTTCAGCCGACCGATCGGCTATACGACCAACATTCGTTCGCTGAATCGACACCTCGCTACCGAACTTATATCCCTAATTTGAGGCACAACTCCTAACTGCGCAGCGTGCGTGGTACAATATGAGAATACTGAAACCATTTAAAGTCTTGACTAGTAATTTGATTCAAAATAAATAAACGGAATATCTTAAAAAATCATAATTTAATTTTTTATACATTTTGAACTAATAATATGCTACATATATATTTAATCCCTCATATTATAAGTAAGAAATAGAATATTACATTGTATACAATATATTAATCGTATAGAAGAATATTAATCGTATACAATTTTTTTTACACTTAAGGTTTTCAATTGATCGCGAATTTCGCTTTACATTTCTGTGCAATCGGGCTGCTGTTTAGTCTATTCAAAAATCATTTGAATCGCTGTAAATACCTTTAGTAAAGTATCTTGGTTTTTTCATTACCAATTCTTCTATTTCATCAGTGACCTCTGTTTTGCTGGTGTTCCGTTCGCATTATCTGAATTGTAAATAATTTTATCAATTGAATACGTTTGACAAATGGAAGCACGATCATCTTTGAAGAACCATTCATGCGCCTCAAATTTCAAATACATATTGTCGTCTGGAATTCTCTTAAGAAGTGGAATAACGTTTGTTATACCAGTTGAGTTTTCTTCATTTAAATTTAAAATTCTGATGATCGAAAGATGATCTTGTTATAATTTCTCAGAGTCGTCTTAGATATATTTTTCTAAATATCAGCAACAAAAACGCAGTATTCATAGAAATCCCAAAAAGTTGATCACTCACTACTCTGCCGAATAATTGCAAAGATTATCAATGAGTTCAAGAGAGTTTGAAAGAATTCTAGAAACATCGTTCGAGATTCGAATTATTTACTTATTATTTTATTAAAAGAATTCTAGCGAGCTGCACAGAGTTCTTAAGAGTATGTTAATTTACTGAGAGTTTTCAACAACTGAGTCTTTGAACGACGTGTTATGAACTCCGATGAGCAACTCTGCAACTCTCTGAACTTTCAGAGAGTTGCAAAGATTTTACAGAGTTCTATAGAGTTTCCGAGTTTTTGAGAGTTTTCAAGAGTTTCCGAGAGTATCCGAGAGGATCTGAGAGTTTTATGAGTTGTATGAAATTATTGTGAGTTAAGAGAAGTTGAAAGATGTTAACCGAGTTCAAAAAAATTATAGTAATTATAGAAACTTTCCATGTACCGATAGATGTCGCTGCGCGTAAAATTTAGTGCTTTGAAGTAGCTATGCGTCCGTGCCACAGATATGTGTCTAAACAAATTTAACATTGAGATTCTGGGATGACAACAATCCAGGTTTGTATAATTAAATATTAATTCTATATAATGAATTATTTTTAAAATTGTATATTAAAATGAAGTGATTGACTGTTATACTGGAACATTACTTTGAAATATAACTGAATTGCTATTCTTTTCAGGATTCAAGTGGTTAACGTACGAAGATTCGGTTATAGGTTAAAATGTTGTATAGGTAAAATGACGAATAATGTTATTTTGAACACAAATAGTTACTTGAGTGTTCAAATTATTGTTCATTAATTGTTACAAATATATTCGTCTTTTAACAGTATTTAAATATTTTTGTAAAATTTGTAAACACTATTAATAACGTTTCTCAATATAAAAAAATAAACGCTTGTATGATTAAGATTATAAAGAAAATAAGTTTTGTTTTTAAATTTTCGAGATACCAG
>JABFQD010001042.1:0-20469 GCA_022817045.1 Psix sp. ZL-2020 | reverse complement strand
TAAACTTTATAACAATAACAAAACATAAAATTATAATTAAATATATGATTTTAAAACACATCATTAATACATAGTTGCATAAACTTTAAAACTAATTTAATTCCCTTTGTCAAACAAAAATATATCTATATATCAGTATTTTAAAAAATAACATTAAAAACATAAAACCCTACAAGGGTAAAAAAATGACGAGCCATGGTATGCTTTGTCCTTCTTTTTTTCAGAAGAATATTTTCTACATAAACATAAAAATAATAGCTGATCTTTAAAAATCATTTTACATCGATAAGTTATATTTATCAATGAAATTTAACATATAACTATAATTTTTAATTCCTTTCCTAGAATCCTTTCGATATTAATGCTGCGTTAAGAAGATAACGGGCAATCCTACAAGAGGCGCATTTAAATCTGCAACCTATAAAAATTCTCGTAGACCATTATGTAATATCAACGCTGCTTACGTGTCTGTAAATGACATACTCTACCCGGCAGATTCTGCGCTTCATGCAATCGATCTTTGCATTAAATTGCAAATATCCAGAAAGATCCTCGCAAGTTTGGATGTTTACACAAAAGGCTCTTTTTGATATTCATTTGTCAACAGACCGTTGCAACAGATCTGTTACAAGCTTAATAGGTCATATTCAAAACACGACCATTGAGTTAGATATTTATAAATGCGTTATCTATTTTAGTATTTAGAAGATTTAAATAATTTTATATTTATTAATTAGTTTTATAGTTGTTGAATTTGCTCATTTTAGATATCTATTGTAATTTTCAAAATGCTAACTTGTCGTGAATGTAACGATACTTTTGTTAATGTAAAGGATTTTGTGCGTCATATATCTTATATTAACGGCAATTCGAAGCATTTTAATTGCGTGGTAACAAATTGTAATTCATATTTTGGTTCAATGCATGCTTTTCGTAGACATAAATCGTTACGTTGAATTAACCGAGTCAGGACAAGAACTTGATAGAAATGTGATGAAAAAAAGAAAAATAGATTCAAGGGAGACAGCAGTTTTTGATAACACAGCATCGAAAGAGCTAGATTCAAAAAACGCAGAAGTTTCTGACGGTATAGCTTCTACGTTTGAGATCATTAATTGTTCTTTGAATGAAGAAAACACGATACTGAATTCAAATTGCTCAGCATCAAATGTTTTACTATGTGATTCTGAATTATCATCCTCAAACAATACTGTTTTTTTGAAATTAGATGAAAACGTTGAACCATCAATAACAAAAGTTGACTATAATAAAGATGCTATTCTATTTATCGCGAAATTACATAACAATCCGTCTGACATTTCAAAATCAGTTCATGCTCTTGTTGATAATACTTGCATTCACATTAAATCGAAATTAATGAGTATGAGTGATAGTCAAAGTGATCCAAAACTTGTTGAAAGTCTAGAAAATGTATTTGTCAACGCGAACCCTTTCCAAGTCGTGCAGACAGAACGCAATAAATTTCATATTTACAAAAGTGAGAGCTGTTTCTTTCAACCGCAAACATGTGTAGTAGGACAGCGACAACAATATTTTCTTCATAATGATGTTAAGGTTTTTGAAAACATTCCGATAACTGTTGAATTAATCGATATCAAAAAAGTTTCAAAAAAGTTTTTTGAAATCCATATTTGTTAGACGAAACTTTAGCTTATTAGAATTCATTAAATCAACAATCGGCGATTATTTCGAATTTTATTCAAAGTAAATTGTAGCATAAAATAAGTTCTGACAATGTTAATGAACTAACATTGCCTATTTTCTTATATTTCGAGGAATATGAGAATATTAATCCACTCGGAATCCACAAGACCGTAAACAAATGTGGAGGTTTTTATTTATGGATACCATGTCTACAGCCACGACTGCGGTCATCCCTTGATTCTATATTTCCTTTCATGCTTTTGAATTATTTAAATTGAAAAGTGTGTGATGATGCAATTATTTTCTCGAAAATTAAAAGCGAATTATTATTTCTAAGTAACGAAGGAATACATGTTAATTTAAAGTCTGGCAATAGAAGAATACTTTTTAAATTTACACTTTTAACAGGTGACAACTTAGGTCTAAATGATTTATTAGGTTTTGCTCGTAGCTTCAATCATAAAAAGTTTTTCAGATTCTGTTTAATAAATAAACCCGATATTAATTCCATTTTTCACGAATCTAAAGATGCTCTGCGTACTGAGTCAAATTATTTTTCCGCTATATTACAAAATGATGTGAAAGAAACTGGTGTTGAAAGTGAATGTTTATTGACTGGGCTTTGTGAATTTTATGCATTAAAAAGTTTAGTAATTGAGGTTCTCCATGATTTATTAGAGGGTATATGTCGATACAACATAGGCAAAATTATCAAATTCTTTGTTGTTAAAAGAAAACTATTTTCTTTAGAAACCCTTAACGAAAGTGTACAAGGTTTTGATTATGGGCTAAGAAATAATGCACCCACCGAAATTTTAATGAACCATGTAAAAAGGGAAACTATTATTATGTCTGGATCTGACATGTTTACTCTGATAAGATTCTTACCAATCATAATAGTTGATTTGGTTCCAGAATTAGATGAACATTATTCTTTATTAAAAAATTTTAAACTAATAGTTGAAATTTGCACAAAATTTATTATTCATATCGACACTCATCAAATATTAAGTATAAAAATCACAAATTATTTAGAACGGTTACAAAAATTATTTCCTGGTTCTGCTAAGCCCAAACACCATATATTATTACACTATCCGCGTGTTATGGAACAGTGCGGTCCATTATGGTATGTAAATACAATACGTTTTGAAGGTAAACATAGAGAGGCGAAAATTGCATCAAAATCCACGCCAAGTCGTCGTAATATTTCTAAAACCATTTTTACAAGACATCAGTTGAAACTGAACTATTATTTTTTGAAAAACAAATTGCCTGATCACACACAAATTTTATCATCAATCAAAAGTATTCCACACGTATATCATAAATATTATGAAAAAATTGTTCGGTTATTACCGAAAAAAATTAAACAGTGCAAAATAATTAATAAAATAACTGAAATTAAATTTAATGAAAGATATTATAGAATACGAGACATTTTGATAATTCCTCAAAATGATGGACCTTTATTTGAAGAAATTGTTAAAATATTTCTTAAATCTAGTGATACCGTTCTTTTATCCGTTAAAACATATTTACAAGTGTGTTTAGATCAACATTTAGATGAATACGAAATAATCAATGCAGACATGTATGATCTTAAAAATTATCAGCTACCTGTGCTATCAATATCGTCAACTCATAAGATTCTTGTTAACGGTAAATATTTTATTGTAAAGAACTTTTTGTAAACAATTTCGATGTTTTTTAAATATATTATTACAAAATTTTGCGAAAGATGAGACTTTCATTTTGTATTAAATCCGTAACATTATTATTAATTTATGATTCCATTATATAGTATTACAATATTTTAATAGTGCCTGAAATTGTAGATTATTTATTGAATCCTACATTTATATTTCATGTCCTACTATCTTACATTTTCTATTATAGTTAGGTCAATTTTTATCATATATATCAGTAAGTTTTACTGTGCTGGCACAGTAATACTTGTTTTGTTTTTGAACAGATTAAATATCGATACGATTAGAAAATATAACGGGCTTTTACTTTAAATTGCATAGTTATTCTGAAATTATCCCTCTTTCATGTGTAACACGGTGAATATTCTAGTGAATTTCCCTATAATTTTAACTTTAAATTTTTCTCAGTGTAGACAAAAATATTATTCTATAATATTTTGTGTATACATTTTTCAATATGCAATTCTATTCAAAATTACCTGAACTATTTGAAATTATTTTATTTTTCATAAAAATTTGTATAATAACAAAAAAAAAAGAAATATATTTAATGAGTTAATCGAATAATGCAATCGTTCTGTCAGATTCAAAGCGGTTCTTAAAGCAATCACAGATGGCGTAACCACATGACAGTATTTCCACAATAGGTACATAAGCAATGTGTGTAGCATATAAAGAACTCGTTACTCGGGTTGTTATATGTCAGTTGGATTGCATTTGTGTGTCTTATGCTGCGATTGTATTGTACTGCGTTATTTATAACCTGCGTCCATGTATGTTTCATATGTTAGTGTTTGGTTAATCTGCGAACTATCATCTCATAAACTGAATATAAGCCTATACAATTTCGTGAAAAACCGAAAAGATTTTCAGTTATATTACAAAGTATAAACAAAGCGAATACGTTATGCTCTATTGCTCTGCAAATTGAATAAATTATTTTTCTTTGTTCTTTTCTATATTGACGTGTCAAAATTTTATGTCCAAGAATAAAATATTAAACAAAAACCAACAAAAACTACAAATTCACGTTGTAAAATTTAGAAACTTTCCATAATACTATATATATGATTAAAAAAAAGTTTTTAATTAAATTTGTATCAAATTGTGCAAGTAATCAAAATTACAACGTGAAAAATGGATGTATACAAATTATCATTACGGTCACATGTTTCATAGTAAACGTTGTAATAATTCATACATAATTTCTTCCCGTGTATAAAATATGGTCAATTAATTATCATACATGCCAATTAAATGTGCGTTTAATACACTCAAATTCAGCACGAAGACCTGATTCGAACCAGACTGCGATTATTAGGTCACATTTCAGTGACAGCTAGATTGTAATATTACAGATTTGGCCCCACTTTACAATCCGAAATATTATAATTGTTGTGTCAATTAAATTAAATTGGTAGCTGGATTTCACAAAAAAATAAATCTCTACAAATCGCTTACTGTTGCTTTGAACGTTGCCATTTTTATTAAACTAGTGGGAGAAATTTGAGTGCATCAAATCTGAAGAGTATGAAAAATTATCGAAAACAGAAAACTTTCTTAAATGATTCAAAATCCATTATTCTATTATTATTAATAAACAGGCTCATGATTAGCATCAGGAGCTTTGGCGAGGTCAGGAAATATATAGTGTGCTATATGTTTCCTGATAATATATATGATACAATATATCCAGGCTGAGAGCTTCATGGACATGGACATTTCTGTACGCCATGCGATACATGTAGTGCCAGCAAAATCACAAGCATGTCCTTCTTCAAACAACGCTTGGGCACCGCATCGGTACTCGAAATGGTATACGTGGATGTTATCAGATGACTGAAAAATTTCGTGAATTTAAAAATTTCGTAGAAAAACAACAAGGAATGAAGATAAAAGCCCTTCAATCGGACAACGTCAAGGAATTCTGCAACAAGGACATGGATTTCATCCTCATGGATTCTGGCATCCTACATCGACCTCTGTTGCCGCACACACCCTAACAAAACGACATTGCAGAGTGCGGAGTTGCAGAGTTGCAGAAAAACCGCACTCTTATTGAAATTGCTCGGTCCATGCTCACCGAATCAAGCCTACCCATGTCCTATTGAGTTGAAGCCATCTGTGCGGCCATCTACATCCAAAATGACTGCGTGTCTAAACCTCTTGGAGGAAAGACCCCGCACGAACTTAGCTCCAGCTCTAAATGTTCGTAATCGTGTGATCACTCCACAACCAAAATTCTCACAGCTTTATACGTATATAATTTGACTCTTGTGATGTTTGAGTTACATTGTTATTATTTCGATAAAATTTATAAAATTAATTGATGGTAGTATGTTGTTTCGAAATTATAAATTGGTTAGTCGGTGCAAACCAAGTTGAGGCCGAATGCATCAAGGGATCCTTGGAGAGGATATTGACACCTGTTCAAAAACAAGGAGGAGCTAAATAGATATCTATATACGAGCTCTGTCTTGTAAGTCTCAATCTGCGCTTTGCCGATGTTGTTTCACAGTGATCGTTAGACATTTGAGCCTGAAAAAACTACAGTTTTGCGATTTCATTCCGCCACCCTACTTTGTTGGCTGCCTAGCAATTTTCTTGATGCCGTTTTTCCGCTTTCACTACAACACTGTCATGCTCCAGGCCTGGAGCTCTGTCCGCGCAAGAATGGCGAACCTCCTACTTATAATAACATGAAATGGCAGTAACGCTGAATTTCGAAGTATATGCTGGTTGCTGCCCCGATGTGATGACTGAAAGATGCATGGCAAACATGAATTGGTGCCGGTTTGGCCTACCGGCGAGCAATGCTTATAATAATAGTAATTAATCCTGGTTAAAA
Organism: Psix sp. ZL-2020; assembly: GCA_022817045.1. Lineage (NCBI taxonomy): Eukaryota > Metazoa > Arthropoda > Insecta > Hymenoptera > Scelionidae > Psix > Psix sp. ZL-2020. The sequence goes on along the minus strand of JABFQD010001042.1, from coordinate 14,247 downwards.
CTCTGAGGTCCCGGGCAAAGAAGCGGGAGTTGGCAAAAAAATGTCAGGAGGATAGCAAGGGATTTTAAATTTGGTACACTAAGGAATTAGTGGGTGACTACGCAGCTGAGCAGAGCGAGGTGAACGACGTAAAAAGTATTGGCGTACCAAGCGAGCGAGCAAGCGAACTTGAAGAGCTTTGTAGAGGAGCAGAACTCATTGTATTTCGTTGGAGGAATTTCCCGAGCGCTAACCAGTAGAATTTATTTTTTTCATTCCGGGGTTTTCTGTCGCGATTGTCATTTCCCGAGGCTACTGTTAGGCTATTTTACGGAGAAAAGCTTGCGAAAATGCTGTAGCTGGAATTTTTGTCAAGTGTGGACTGATTTCGAATTTGTAAGTGGTTTAAATTATATATAAATTTTTACTGAAAGAGCAAAAGTAAAAATTGTCATGGTTCCATTTTATGTGTGGATTATTTCGATTTGCATTTCGGTAGCGTTTGTTAGTTGCCAGTAATTCATATTTTTGATCATATTTTCCTGCAATTCATTTGATTATGGGTTGTTGAAAATCAGACAGTTGAAAATGTTGATTTCCATTTTTTGTTTCGATAAGCTTGTGTCTCAAGTCACGTGTTGTTGCGGTCGCACAATGTAAACACAGAAGTTCGAGAACAGAGACGTTTATTTTAACACGTTTTGAATCGTATATTTCAGAATATCATCTGATTTTATTTCATATTTGAATTCGATTCAGTTTACGGAGTTTTCATTGTTATTTAATTATGTATTACGAGGCACCCGTGTCTATTACATTTCCATACACACTGTTTACAAGATTTACAGACAGTAGGTGTTGTTAATTAAGTTTACGCGAACGTATGATTAGACTTCAGCAAAACGTTTCTGATTCGTTTGGTCTGATCCCGGAATCGTCAGAAATCAGGGAACAACACTGAGATATGATAGCTGAAAATAAATGATTATCGGATCTTTTGAAAGAGAGTATATGCAAGAAAGGAAGGCTAACCGGCAAAATTCAACAACTTTTGGAACAGGAAACTAAAAAAATTAAAATATAAATAGAGCAAAAGAAGCAGAGGGAACACAGCATGCGAAACCAAACTACACGTTTTGCTGAGACTCAAGACCAGACTACAAGTTGCTTTTGTAAAAATTTGCATTGTAACCCTTCTGATTTTCCAGGGACGAGTAATCTTGTTTTTAACAGTACTCCATTAAATCAGCCTTACAATGCTTAGCAATTTTAGAATGCTCCTCAAGGTACGAGTCGGGTTTCGTATCCTAAAGTTTTGAACACCTTAAATTCAACACGATATCTTACTTCTGTCTACGATATGTTACGGAAGTTGAAGATCTATTTTTCTGGTCTTGCAAGTGCCGAATCTTTCATTACTTGTGTTATGGAGGGTCGAAGGATTATGCCGATAATTTCCGATTCTAAGGTTTTGACATGTACATCATCCTTTTTATCAGGAATGACGTAAGGTTGGTTGCATAACTGACAATTAGAATGGTTGTCATTGAATGATTTTTTCACGACGTTTCACTCTCGATTTATGAACTGGAATTATCCACATATATTAGAATGGGAAATAATGGAGCGAACATAGGGAGAAAAAGAGTCGTCTGCTGATTATTTGACATGTTTGATCAATCGATTAATACCGCCGTGATCGGAATGGAAAATTATTGGAAGCACATATTGAAATATGCAGCCGCATTTACATTCACAATTTCGAATTGTAAGATAGTTAGTTTTTCATTCTCAGAATCCTTGGCGGTCCAGGCTGAAGAGGCTTATCTTTTTGCAAAATTTGTTCGAGCTCCCGTATTGCCAGAAAGATCCTTGAACGCCGATTTTGCATATCATCTAAAGTTCGTGCGTGAACGAAATACTACAGCGGCTGCCATGGCAGTTGTTAGATTCAATGCTAGTACAGAAAATTAAGAGAATGTTTTCCTCACGATTTTCCATGATTTCGTTCGTCAAAATGCTGATCCGGGTGAAACTGAAACATCAATTCGCGTACTGAAATGTTGGAACTGTGGTAGAGAGAGACATCAATTTCGCCATTGCCCTGAATACCGGAACATATTTTATTTCCACTGTGGTGAGAAGAATGTTATCTAACCTAATTGCTCAAAATGTTCAAAAAACATTCAAAGGGGTCAGTTTTGCGGACAAGTTTGATTGTCAATGAATTGTTTTTGAGTTCCGGTCCGTTAAAATTAAATTTCGTATTGACTACTGAATTTTCGTCTGAAAGTGAGAGCTTTCATATCATAACTGTTCCAAATTGCGATTCCGATAAATTTGTCAATATTTGCACAGACCATTGTTGTTCACAAAATGGCACCGCTTAAGCCAAGGTGGGAATTGCTGTTTACTCTGGTAATTATTATCTGTTTTATGTTTCCCGGTCAGTGGATGGTGGCAATACGAACAATTTCGCTGGGACTTGAGCAGCCATTGCAGCGGTAGAACAAGCAATATTAACGGGAGTAAACTATTTGCGAATTGATACCAATTTACAATTTCTTATTAATGTAATGAACAATTAGATGCATAAATGGAAACAAAACGATTAGAAAGATGTTTCGAAACTAAAGGTAAAAACAAAGATCAATTTTTGCAATCAGAAAAGTAGTTGCCAGATTTCTAACGTGTAGAGTGGAGATATGTCAAGGGCCATTACGGTATAATAAAGACCGAAAGAGCAGATCAACTAGTTCAAGGAGGAGTAGATTAACATTCCGACAAAACAGAAAATTCAAATTTCGAATTAGCTCGACATAATGCAGAAGTGAATTTGATTTTTTCTTCAAAGATGAACTAAGAAATGGCACTTTTAAAACTGAAAGTGGAAGTTGCTAACTGCTCATTTTTGGGTATGTTAAATTCTGGTGTATCTTACAGTTCGAACATTGAAGTTAAATTAGCTGACAGACAATTGGTAATTTGCAATCGAGAAATGCTCCTTCCGGTTTCCGTTCGAAATCAGAAATTGGAAATGAGGATTTGTGTAATGGAATCAGTATTTGTGATTTTGGGCTTCGATTTTTTTAAATTATTTCGTGTTCAGATTAATTTTTCCGACTTTTCTTGGAATTTTTTCGATTTGTCTATAGAGAAGATTCCGTTTTCTGAAAAGGCTTTCGCTTCTGAAACCTCGGTGGTCTATTGTGGATAGCAAACTGTCAGTTGTGAGCAAAGAAAAATGTTGGAAGAATCCTTAGAGCAAAAAGTACCAAAATCTGAGGAAAAGCTCTCAGTTTGTCCCTTTATACAGCATCATATCAACGTGAATGTCCATGTCACAATTAAACAGAAACTTCGACGCGTTTCATGTCTTATATACATTCGTATATTTGTGAAGAGGTTGACAAGCTATTGGAAATCGGCGTGATAGAACTTTTGAATTGCGCATGGTCTTCTACTATAGTTATGGTACGGAAAACAAATGGTACATATTGGTTTTGTCTAGACTTCCGTGTCATTAACGCTGTTTCTTTTAAAAATGTTTATCCACTTCCAAAAATCGATACTATCTTAGATCAACTAAAATCAGCCAAAGTTATCTCTACAATTGATTTGAGCTAGGCGATTTAAGTATAGCATTTGGGTTGACTGGTGCTCCAGCAACTATTCAACGTTTCATTGGAAGAATTTTTCCGAATGCATTTTTTTATTTGGACGATTTGATATTTGTTTTTGAAACTTTTCCTCTAAATATGTTGTTAGAAAATGGCATGCGACCGTTACCGACCGTGCGAGCGGATTAAGGCAAATTAGTTCACAGCTTCACCGCTATGTTAAGGAGAGTAAGCGCGCATAGCAACATGCAGAGTTCAGTGCTGTACGGGACACTTGAGTGGCAACAGCTCTTAACTGAAAGCTGGCTATATAACATACTTAGCTATATTTTCCCTCTTAAGCTCCTTTTATTAACCTTTTATTAATAGTTTATAGTAATACCAGTTGATTTACCTTATATTTAGCAATTTACAGTTTTTATTATCACAATTTTTCAAAGAGATTGATTACTAAATAAGTTCCAGCGACCGTGACAATTAGGATGAGCCAATCAGTTATCAGATGAGAGCCAATGCTCAGTTAGGCCAAATGAATTACTTGTAATGGACCGGAGAATCCTTTTGTTCTCGAGACAAATTCAATAAGTTGATGTTAAGAGGTGAACCGGATTCACGCTTGATTTGATTTGAAACAGTGCATTAAAGTTTCGAGCAGAAAAAGGAAGCACCTTAATGACTTCGGACAGATTGTAAACGTCTAGGGATTTATATAATTTCAATTGTAAGCTTAATGAAGTAACAGGGCATTTGTTCTTCACTGTTCGAGCAATTTAGGTCGGCGTTGAACAAGGAGCACCCTTGTCTGAGCATATTTAACGTACTATTGTGATATAGTGTTAGAGTCGAATGTTAATTCTGTGTAGAAATTATCTCATTGCAAATGTCTGTTCATTATGGACACAATTCAAGCTAGTTATGCTCACTCTACTTGCTTGCAATTATCCTCGCCTAAGCTCGTCGTCTTTTACAAGTGTTTTGCTCTGCTTTATCTTGGGACTTATTTTACGATAATTATTGAAATACTGCGTGTTTGAATTACATTTTATTATTGCTCTTAGCGTATCTATTAAACTAAGTTCGTTAAACTTTGATCCTGTTGAGTTCTTACAAGAATAAAACGATGAACTTTAAATGTGTTTTGAAACTTAATTTCTAGTGGACTGTATTATCTGGTAAAGAAGAAAAGTAAGGTTTAGAAAAAATGCTTCCTATTAACATGAGATTAAAAAACTAAGTTTTGATACAATAATTAATTACAATCTAATTATAAAATTATTATCAATTTACTGATAATATATCTAACGAGAGTAACGCAAATTATGTAAGAAAACGATTTTGAATAACAATATCAAGTAAAGTTGTCAGCAAAGACTTTGACAACTTGTGTTCGAAAGTCAGTAAAAATTCTGACTGTTACTTATTATAACCTGAAACCTTTAAAAACAAACCTTTTCCCAATTAAATCGAGTTATGAATGAGATCACTTTAATTGTAGTTGAAACAATCACTCTGCGATTGAAAATCTAAATCTTTATAAAACCATGTCACGATTTACCACGTACTTGCTTCGTTGTATTAGGTAGACCATGGGTTTCAGCATGTTTCATGTTTCTATGTTTCAGTACATGTGAAATGAATTAACATGTACTGACTGACATGGAGCGCTCGCAGAACTTTTATGATCTTGGTGGGGTTAGATTCAATTGAAGGGGGTTGCGCGTGCATATGACCTTTCAAGTACCATGAGCCTCGGTCGGTACAGCAGCTCACGACATTACGCAACACGGTCCCCTTTGAACGATTAAGAAAAGTTCAATGATAAGGCTGCAAGTTAGCGTGGAAACTTTAAAAGAGCAATTTAAGAATTCATATCTAAAACAAAGCAATATGAATTGTAAAATATAACCTATAAAAGTATGAAATTTTAAACTTCTAAGACTGATAAAACTTTAACTAGAAGCTAGGTCAAAAACTTTAACGTTGAAGGAAGATGCTGGAGCTTAGGGTTCTTGTACGAGGGTCCTGTGTAAGTTCTTTTGCCAAGTACAGATTTAGAAGAAATGTGTCTGGGGTCGATACCGATTAGAGGTGCTCTGTTCAGAGGTTTCAATGACCGGTACGAGAATTTATCGTTTCGGAAACGTATAATTAGTTTCCTTTATCGAACAAAAGATTTTCAGACTCTTTCTAAGTGTTAGCTTATCATGAATAAGAACGGCAATCAGATAGACAGTCACTAAGGTAATACTTTAAAAATTTTAATGTAAGGTGTCCATGGATTCTAATCAATCAAAGACCAAAATCTTTTACATGATAGTATAATGTGATAAAACGATACTTTTTGCACTAATTCAGTATAAGGACTGGAATCTTTTTGTAATTTTTATTTTATATTATATTAGATTTTACCTATTTGTCAAACTCCTTGAATTCCTTATACAAACTTAGTATACCAAATATTCTTGCATCTTGTTATCTACCTACGGGGTACATCTTCTACTGACTTTTTAATTCTCTCTTAAAGTTTATTTTTTGAAAAGATGTATAGTGTCATCTTTAAATCCCCTAAACATGAAAAATGGGATATTTGTTGTATTCAAACCATAAAGTTCACAGATTTTAAACAGACTCTGAAACTAATTATTGATTTTCTGATTTTACAAAAAATCATTAAAACCGAAATAAAGTTTGTATTGTTAAATACATATAAAATTACATTACATTACATATATATATTCTAACGTATTTTAGAGGATACAATAATATACGTTAGGAGACACATAAATCTAAAAATATATGCCAGTTTGTAATCTTGAATATATTCAGTCTCGATGAAGCGAATATATTCTAGAATATATTTGGTGTTTTACATTCAACATGTATTAGCGAACAAAATAATGTGTTAGAGTCATATAATTTTTACATGTTTTTACATTTATTTGAAAAATCGATGAGTTACAGTAGAAAATATAACTTTCATATGTCTCTATGTAGTCCTAGTCCATGTTTAATATCTGTTAGAATAGTTCAAATCGTAATTAATAACAGCACTAAAATGTGTTAACCATGGAAAACAAGATTATATAATATTAATTTATTATTATTTTATATATATTAATGATGTATTAAAATTTTTTACTATTTGATCGAAATTTTCATGTTATGAAAAAACAAAAATAAATTGAACAGAACGTCTACTTTTCATGTGTTACGTCGAGGTAAAAACTGTATTGCAAATTCTAACCTCTCTAAATAATAGATCGAATACTCATTCGATTGATCATTCATTTTTAATATATCGCTGTCATAACAAATTTGGAAATTTGCAGATATTTCTTCTATTTTAACACTTTCCAGCTTTTTAATTATTTCTTTGTCATCGACGATTGAAGTTCGTTTCGCCCCACGAATGGGAATTTTGATTGTAGAAATAGAAGGAAGACTAGTTGGAGTAAATATAAATCGATTTACTAGTGAGACTTTCACTCTTTCCTTGTTTATGTAATAAGATTTTCTCAGTTTGAGACGGCGTCAGAATAGCCACGACCCAAACAGTCGTTATTGACTGCCGGTAAGTGGGCAGGTGTTGACGATAGAAAATAAGAAAAATAGGAAAGAAATGAACTTATTTACGTAAACAGAACATAATATGTAACCAAATCAAAAGGAAAGAGAGTTCTTAGTGAAATAAAGAAAACAAAAATAATATGAAAGAAACAGTAAAAAGAAACCAAAAAAAAAAGAAAAGAAATGAGACTCACTTTCAACAAAAAAATGAAAAGCAAAGAAAAGTAGGTCAGCTCGTCACAGGAGAGAACACTGGTTATTCACTAAAAAAAATAAAATAAACTGAATTTTTCGTTGCTCCGAGATCGATGGAGTACTGTCTCGTGTAGAGCGAACTCTCAGCGTCACGGATCGCCTCCAAGTTGATTCTCGGCGGACTTTTCAGCCGCACCTCGAATTGCTTTCTTAGCTCACCAAGTCACCTCTGCTACTCTTCACCCAAGTAGCCAGTACTTTCCGGGCAGGCGAAACCGGGACTTTTCAACCGCCGTGTATCCCTGCCGGGAAGGTGACACCTAGTAGCTACCCCGGTGTCAGTAGCTCGTTCCAGTTCTACCCGGACTTTGCAGCCGCGGTGTAGAGCCGTGTCACCTGGACTCCTGTGTCCAGGTAATCACGAGAGAGTTCTAAGAGCAACAGTGTCAGGGAGTTTTCAGCCTCCCAACAACCTCGCGACGCTTTAAGGGGACTTTTCAGCCGCCCTTTAATCACGTCTAATGGTGGACTTTGCAGCCGCATCACCGAGGGACTTGATTTTCACCAAGTCCTATCGCTCTTACAGGCAAGGGACTTTGCAGCCGCCTTACCTACTCGAACACTCGGGAACTACTGAACTGGAGCTGCGCGAGCTTGTTCTTTCAGGAAAAAACTCGTGAATTCGCCGAATTCTATCCCCTCCGATTTTCACTATCCAATCAAAAATTTCGTTGTTTGAATTATTAATTTCAATTGAAATAAATCGGTTGGATCGATTCCTTATGAAATTCCATTTAAAATGATATAACATATGGGGTTAAACCCTATTCGGTTTAATTGTTATTAATTATTGTTTAATAATATTTGTTGTCATTAATATCTTCTTTTCTGTAAGGTACATGAATCGTGTTTCGTTATGGATGTATTCTTTAGGAGGCCAGGACTCCTTTCCACCATTTTATTTCGTTCGATAAAGCCTTAAGCAATAATTGTTAGTTCTTGCCAACTGTTTATTTACTTTTTACATTTATACTTTTTTATTAGGTATTTGACTTCATTTATTGAAACTGATGCAAGAATCAGATTCCTAGTACTCAGTTTTATATGTTTGGATGTTTCGTTTAATGCAATCGGCTTTTCATTTAATTGTTATTTATTCTTATTTATGTTTTGTTCATTATTTAATTTTGTCGTAGGTTAAGAATAATGTATATTACCTGAGGAGTGAATTCTTTTTGGCGTGCTGTGTATGACATCTTTGTTTACTCGGTTTTATTAAATTAATTGCCAATATTTTATTATTGGCAATTGTTGATAAATTGTTTATTTATCGTTTAATAACATCAATATTTAACATTGGTACTAGTTAAGGATAGAATCACGTCTGGAATGTTACCCTGTATCATTTTCTCAATTTACTTTCTTTAAATCATTCCTAGATAAATTTATGATTCTATTTATTTAACTTTGTTTATTTAATTAATATCTTTTTACTCGCTCATCATTTAAATATCATTTAACAGGAAACTTTTCTCCAAATTTAATACTTTCAAGGTTGCCAACCTTTATTCAGTTTAATTCTTGATTTTTTTCATTAATATATTAGTTAACCGTATTTTAAGAGGTTTCTCTCTCACCTATACGTGGTAGAGAGAGATAATGCGGTTTTTCTAGTCGAGCTTCAAGCTCTTTTTCAAATTTGACGATTGTGCGTCTGCCTTTTTATCTAACATTAACATCCATTTTGACATTTGTTTACAAGTGTCAGAATGGACTTCTAGGTGCCTGTTGTACCTTTTATTATTATTAAATTAAATAAAACAACAGGGAGGCCATCATTGCCTTTTTTTATTCTTTCGAGTTTAAATTTATTTAATTTTGATTTTAATTTATGTTCTTATTTTTTTTCAGGATTTAAAATGTTACACTAGTTGTTAGATATTGCATTATGAAAAATTGCAATATTTAACTCTAACACAAAAAATTTTTTCTTTTTATATCTAATTTTGATTTTGGTAATTTCATTTTATTTTCACCTAACTCTATTTTACGGATCCTTTACGGATCCTTTTCATTTTATTTTCACCTAACTCTATTTTACGTGATCCTTTAGTTCACGAATTAAATGAAGATTAACCTGATCGACGATTGCAGTTTTGTGAAGATATGATTTCTAAAATCGAAAATCCACAGTATCCACAGAAAATAAACGTTTGGACTGGAATTTCAAATAGCAGATTAATCGCGCCATTTTTTATTGAGGTAAATCTGAATGCTGTGAAATATAGAAATATGCTTCGAAATGAGATCGTTCCTGCAATAAGAGAAATTGCTGGAAACAATTTTGATAATATGCAGTTTCAACAGGATGGTGCTGCACAACATTATGGTGAAAATGTTCGTGAGTACTTAAATACTGTTTTTCCTGATCGTTAGATAAGTCGAAGAGGACCAATTGAGTAGCCAGCTAGATCACCAGATCTCACACCTCTTGACTTTTTTTATGGGGATATCTAAAAAATAGAGTTTTTACAACCAAGCCCCTTACTTTAAATGAATTACGTCTACGAATTCTTGATGAATGTGCAATGATTCCTGAACAATGTTTCACACACTGTATTGAATCGTTTTATCATCGACTGGCTCATTGTCAAGAAATTGACGGCAATCAATTCGAACATTAACTCTCGTAATTGTACTCGACCAATGTATTTTGACACTTTAATTTCTACATTTGCTTATTTAAACTTTACTTTCAGTTTACTTATACGTTAAGTTTTTTTCAATTCCATAGCTGAACAGTGAGAGGCAAGGGACCTCACATTAGACAAGCACCCCAAAGGGAACAAAAAACCTATACGTCCACGACGTTGTTCCTGAGTAACGCTAAACTTGGTTTCCAGAGAAAAAGCTTTTGGTATTATTGAATAGTTTTTCAAAAATCATTTGATACGTATTCTCCCGTTTATTGATCCGATGCGTATTTCTCGAGATATTCCTATTTTCCGAAAATTGTTACTCATTTCGATTTTTGTCGATTACAGCGCCATCTGTCAACAAAACTGACCTGAATCGTAGGTGAAATTAATGTAGGTTTTTCTGGGGAATCCGAATTTGCAATGGAAAATTTGGGTTCCTATTCAAGATTTTAAAGTTGCCCCCATCCTACCCCCAGGGGGTGGGGGGTTGAATTTGACATCATTTGATAGCTTTTCGAACAACATTTTATCTGTATATTTGTGTGTCCCAGAATTTTTTCCACACCCTGTATATTCAAAGAACTTGCGTAAATATCTATTGAATACCACCTAGTCGGAGTATGAGAAGTGAGAGAAAGAATATTCGTTGCTCGATCTTTTTTAAATGCTTGACTTGGTCAGTGGGTCATCGCCCGACGGGAGGTCACGCGCTAATCCCAGACCGAATAACGTGTTTCCTGGGCCCGAGCGTGGGAGGTTGAGAATGTGAGAGGGAAACGGCTCCGCGCGTGACGCTTTCTCAGGTCCTCCCCTCCATGTGGCAACTACACCACTGAATTTATAATTGCAAGGCAATGATATACAGGGTGTCCCAAAAGTCCCGGAACGGTCAAATATCTCGCGAAATAGACATCGAATCGAAAAAACAAAAAATACGTGTTTCACCTTTTCGAAAAAGCTATTTGACAATACCACACTTGACCCCCCCCCCCCACCCCCACCCCTGGGGGTGGAGTGCGGGGCAACTTCAAAATCTTAAATGGAAACCCCCTTTTTTTATTGTAGATTTGGATTCTACGTCTAAAATTTGGATTTTACGTGCTTGTTTCATATAAGTCCCCTTGCCTCTCACCATTGGGGTGCTTGTTTCTAATGAGTCCCCTTGCCTCTCACCATTGGGATGCTTGTTTCAAGTAGTGGTTTCATTTTTGCGACACTATTTGTACAGCTGCCATTGTTTTCGTCACTTCAGACGTAAACAACCGCAGTTCGTAACACATGATATTCAGTTTAGCCATGAGAAAATTCTTAAAAGTTGAGAAAATAAAAAAAGATACAGGAAAAAAAATTTAGTTTTAATAAATGTCTGTCTGAACTCAGTGTAATTGTTACATATAGATCAATGTCAGAATTTATATACAGGAGAAAAATTGTTTTCTTGGATTCGAGAATGGACCGGTTCATCAAGGGATGAAAATGATTTCTTATTCTTATTCATTATCTATATGACATAATAATTTATTGTTTAGTATATATTCTATACGATACACATTAATACTAAATATAAATAATGTGTACAAAATGGTCATTTTTTCAAAAAATAATTAATGATTTCTCATCAAAAATGTGAAGAAATATTTAATACTACGGTAGCATAAAATTTATGTTAATAATTTTATGCAAAAGAGATCTATTTTTACAAAATTACATCAATATATATTTCTATAGTTACATTAAAGAAGTACATCTTGATATACATGTACAAATTTATGTAAAACACTTTTTAGAACTCAAATTTTATTATTTATTTATTTACTCAATGATTGGTATTAAATATAGAATTATAGAATTGCATTAAGTTAAATCTAACGACACTATATGTAACCAGACTATAATATCTGTACTTAAAACTTCTTTGAAACTATTTGAAGACATTAAACGTTTTCTTTTATAAATTATTACTTTCAATTTGATAAATCACTAACCTGAGAGGTGCGAGTCAGATGTAGCACATTCATGTAACTTATTAACTAAGTTGTCAATGTGATGATAAGTATTTATGCAGATAAAAAATACATAAATATGAAAAAACAATATGAAATAGATTATTTGTACGATACATCTTATCATTTTCAATAAATTGTCAAATCTTTCTAAGAAAAATGATTCCACTTAGACAATTTTCAAAATTCGTATCATGAAAAATTTTCGCTATGTTGCTTTATTTGGTCTGTTAAACCTGTTTTATGGCGAGTGAAGTTTGTTGTCGTTTTTAAGTACAATAAAGAAAGAGTACGTATAAAACTTATCAAGATATACGTTAGATAAATTAAATGTAACAATCGTTGTTTTATAACATATAAATATATATACTTGTGTTTCTCCAAGTAGGCGAAAACACGTATCAGGCTAATGACGGCGGAGGCAGGCAGCCTCTATTGATGCTCTTTCCGTGCGCAACCTTACTACTCTTTCTCTCTCTCGCACTTATAAAACTACCAGTGCAAATTATGTCGCACAGTGTAGCTCGGTTTACGTGCTGTTTTTGGCTTTTTTAATTTTTTCCTGCATCGTTCGTGTTACGGTGCTGCTATCGCGAGACAGCACTCTTGTAAATAATAGAAAATAAGTCGCCCAGGTAAAATAGCATATGATGCGTATATATAGATATATATGTTGCATATATAATATTTCATATAAGATATATATAAATGAGATTTATATATGTCCTCTATGACTCCTTATATATACTTATATATAACCTATATATAACTTATATATACAGTATATATAATTTATATGTGCTCTATATGAAGGGGTATATATAGCGACCATAAAGCATTTTTTCGACATGGTATATTGTCAGACAGTTACGAGTGGGTCGGACTCCCGTGTGATTCCGCAGGGTGGGAATAATAATTTAATTAATAAATAAGGGACAAGACCCTAATCGCGAGTACGGCAGTTGACGGCGGCGCAAACGAACGATTTAAGTGCAGGTTTTTGCGGCGTTTGACGGACAAAAACAAATAAAAAAAAAGCTTACGTTGTTGGGGACGTTACAAGCTATTGGTCGAGGTGGTGAGGGTGGCACGAAGTCGCGCACTGTTCTCGTGATTGGCCAAAATCAGCTCCGGTTGCGAATAGCTGATTATGGCAGTTTCGCGAATCCGGTAACACCGGTTACAATATATACTCTATAAATAAATTATATTACTCATATATGCGATATATGTGCATGTAACGCGTTTTAAGATCGATGTTTTATTATAGTATTTAAAGTATAATTCATCTATTCTCCGATACAAGAAATAAATTCAATATCTGAATTGAAAAATTTTACATAAACAATAAATTTTCCAATCTATTTATGGGGTTTAATGAAATTTGTGTGTTAGTTTTATTTAGAATTTTATCTTATATGCTTTTATTTATGTAGTCAAATGTTTTATACATTTATATTTTTTCTTTATCGAGTAAAGAAGGTATTCTTTTACATTTCTTATTATGTTCTGAAAGTTAATTGTGATAATTGGTATATAATATAGACACAGATATATACGGCATGTAAAAAAATTGGTTCTATAATTACGAGAAAAATCAAAATTAAAGTGGATGTAAGAATCAAAAATTAATTAAATTGTGGATTGTAGCCATTTGAGTCCTACCTATCCCTTTCAAAACATAAATTATGCACGAGTTAATTTTCTTATGAAAATTAATACAGTAAAAATAATACATAGTTCTTAGAGTTTTATTTCAACATTATTTGGTTTGTTGTACAAATAATTATCAACTTTAATAACAGTAGAAATAATTTCTCTTAATTCAATTATTATCAACTTATCTGTCATTTTGAATGGTGTGATGTGATCAATTCTAATTTTCAATTTGTCATATTTAAAATACAAGGTGTCATTTATTTCAATTATTCGAAAATAATTGAAACGCAGAGTTTTCGATCATCATTCGTCACAACAAAAAAATTGATTCGTCCGAAACCATAGTCAAACTGTTAATTGTTTAATTCAATGTACGAATTACATGTCTTCAGTTTAGCATCATACAGTGATCCTGTATATCGCTTATCTTTAACAAACGCGCACCCATAAATTTTCACATCAGTATATCCTAGTTTTTCTAAAAAATCCGATATAATTCGATTTACATTCACATTCAGCAAACTT
>JABFQD010001041.1:0-20471 GCA_022817045.1 Psix sp. ZL-2020 | reverse complement strand
AATTGCATGAATGAAAAATTCACTCAACTAAAATATGAATATCTATATTTTACACTTCGTTCTCTTGATAATATTTTCATCCATTTATTAAAAGTTAAAAAATCTTTTTCCGATAAAATAAATCGCCAAAAAATATAATACAAATAATATAATTCCATCTCTAATAATTTATTTATCTTACTCTTTTAATTTGCAATAATGTAATTTTGCACTACTTCATAATGTGATAATTATCCAAATTTCTGAATTATGCGTCACATCATTAAAAATAATAAATCCTAAGAATCTCTGTATAGTCTGATTAAGTACGTACAGTACCGTAGAGTTGTGTCTAGTAAGTTTAGACACTAATGATTTAGGGTTTGTAATTCCATATACCTTCGCACAACGTCGCAATGGCCTCGGGCGGCAGCCAAGGAGAGAGCCGAGCAGCCTTGACTATTCGTTAATTCGAGGTCCGCGCCGAATTCCAGCAGTAGAGACACCATTTCAACAGAGCCTTCATGTGCATACATACAAAGAACCGGCGCATTTCCCATGTACTCGGTCGTGAAGTTGGGAGATGCTCCTGCCAGCAGCAGCAATCTCGAGACTTTGACGTTGGGGCTGTAGATGTTGCGGAGTGTGCAAAGCGTCGAAGAAACACACTGAATAGACGAAGTTATCCAGATGGCCTGCGGTAATGTTTGATTTGATTCATTAATAGAAATTCCAATTCATGTGAAATTATTCACAACAAATTAACCAAGTATTTTGCATCATCTAAATCACTTGTTTGTGTTATTCCCAAACATAATTGGAGCCAAACAACTGTTTCTTTACCTGTAAGTCACGTGCCGGGAAACTGGGCGTGACTCCCCTATAGATGTGCGCCTTTAACACGTGATGTCCAAGTTCCAAACCCTTTTCGGGGTCCAACGGAGCCTCGAGTCGCGACAAACGAAACGCCACCGCCGCGTGTCCGAGTCTCAAGTCACAAAGGAACTTAGTGGACTCGCTCTCATCCCTTCGCATGAGCCATTCCCTGAACGATGGGTGAAAGAACATGTACGTATCGTCCAGCCGTTTCACCAGGAAACCCGATAGCATCTATAATATTTTGAACAATTTCGTTGCAATTATTCGGATAAACATTTGACTTTCACAGCAAGTAGCAGAAAGTAGGAGGAACAATTTATTTTAATTGTCCTCGGCAAGCGTTTGATCACTTATCGCCAGATTTTTGGCTCGTTTACCTTGAAGTTTTGCATGAATTCGTCCCAGGAAACGAAGCAGTCTGTGTAGAGGGAATTGACGGAATAATAGATCTCAGATAGCGTGAGGGGATAAAGAGTCGCCAGGCAGACGCAGAAAATTGCATGGACCTTCTCAAAGGAAGCTGTCGTTGGGAACCTCAGGTTGAAATGTAACAAGTAAATTTGGGCTAAAGATACCGGCAGGACCTGTGAAATTAAAGATTGTTTGAACTTTCTCTTATATCAGATTCGTTTTTTTAATATTAAAATTCATTACATTTTGTATCAAAAATTATACATATGTATATATTTTTGATACTTTTTCATGAGTATTTTACATGAGCATTGTTAGTAGTTACAAAGTTACTATTTTAAAAGTTGTTTTCAAAATTATAAAAATACATTTTAATGTAATTCAAAATAACCGTATTAATGTAATTTATTTGAATAGAATTGTTTTTTTTCTATCACAAAAAATATCCGAGGTAAACATTTAAAGTAGGAAAATATTTATTCTAAAAGAATTTAAAAAAATGATTTAACATTTATCAAAAAAACTTGATGTATTATTTGAATGAATTTTTCTGTTATAAATAATACTAACAATTTCATGGAGTTATTTATAATCCTTAATCCTAGACTTTGAAAAAAATACACAAACATAGATCATTGGTTTTTCTGAACTTTCTTCCGTATTATTTATATTTATCATTATTTTGTAAATATATATTATGTTATTACATTTAATAATGAGTAATGAGGTACAAAACTTTACTTTAAAAATATTTTTAATATCATTAATTTATAATAAACTACTGAATTGGTTAAGTTTCAATCTTTGTTACTTTCAATGTTACGGTAAAAATAAATTTTGTTAGCGGTTTCACAGACCGACATCCAGGGTTAAGGGCTAATTTAGTAGTACCTCAATTATTATAAGGTAACTTATACATCTACAGTTCAATAAGTATGAACTAATTATTTTGTATAATTTACACTCTTTTAATAATGACAAACCGTTAGTTATTATTGATTCTTTAATAGTAAATATTTGATTACTTTTTAACTGTGTTATTATTTCAAAATGTCTTAATAATATCATTTAACAAAATAAAAATTCTCTAATTTCAAGAATTTGAATTATTAATCAATTTAATTATCACTTCCCCCATTCATGATTACGTATTTCTACATCAAATAATATTTACCTTATAACTTGCGGATTTTGCAACCAAATGTCCACTTTCAATGAGATCCAATGTAAGTTTGACAAAGAGGAAACTGCCTTTGGCTAATGTGAGCAGATGCGAGGCAAATCTGGTTTGCGTAGCGTTGTGGGAGGACTCCGTTTTGCCATTTATGCAAGAGGTGACATTCGTCTGTATGATCGGATTCTGGGCGAGTCTATAGCTGATGTAATCGGTGAGGTCTTTGGTGATGTAGCCAGCAATGGTGGCGTCGTTTGCACATTTGTCCAAGCAGATGCGACGGTATGGTAACTGTTTGGTGCACTCTTGTAACTGGGTTCGAACGGTGCACACGACTTTCAACCAATTTGGGAAATTGGGTGCGTGTCTTGCTAGGAAACTCGCGATGGTATCTCCCCGGTCCGGGCGGTGGTACTCCGCCTCACAAACGGCGTCGATCAAAATTACCTGCAATTACGGTATCGCGTGAATTACCGGAAAAAATTATTTCACTGTTTTTTACACGATAGCATCAACAAGTCAATTGAATGTGCGGCAGAATTACCATATTTATTTCGGGCAGGCGTCCAGCTTTCCTCATACTGGTCAGCGGTTCGATGATGCCTCGCGATAGTGCAAGATCAGGGTCCACGGTACACTCGCGCTGGGAAAGGTATCCCTGAAGATGAGGCTCGGATAATAAGTACTCCCTGTAGCTGGCAAGTTGCGGTGCCTGGCACAGTTGGGCCGCCAACGAGTGAATCAGGTCCGGTACCAGACACGTGTTGTTGTTGTCCGCCTGGCAGAAGTGATACGCCACTACGTGCGATGCCAGCTTTCGAATCTGAAAAGAACCAAACCCGATCGATCAATTGGCTTACTTCGATCGGCTTGGGCGATAAGCGTCTCCGTCTTTGTTCCATCTTGATATCAAAATGACTACAATTTCATTATCCACGGATTTCTTGTCTTAATTCTTTTCTCCGCGCCTTGCATCATTCCCAGATCGTTCTCTGGAATTGACGTCCCATAAACAAACCATGAAACTACGCATAACTTCTTTTACTGCCAATGACTCGCAATTAAACGTTCTCGGAAGGAACAAAGCGGACCGAATGAAGTGATAAAACGTACAATTTCGTTGGTGCCGCGAACACCTAATTGCAGATTGCCGGCATCGACTTTCTCCCTTTCGCCAAGCTCGGCTGGCTCCGCGGTTGTAGGAAGCGCTTGTCCTCTTCTTCGACCGAAACAACTGTGCTCGACCATTTCGAGAATAAGTGCAGTTTTGCCGGTGCCAGGTGAGCCGGATATCAACACCCCGGGACTCGAGCCGCTGATTATCACGGACTCGAGCTCGTGCAGCAGCCATTGGCGCCCAATGAACAGAGGTTCCGCTTCCAGAAGTGGCACTTCGAAAAACAACGGCTTCAGTGTCAGCTGAGTCGCGTGAAGCTGCACGAAGCGATCTATAAAAATAAAGCAAACTGTCAGAAATATAATTGGTCAAGTATTACATGCAGGAAATGACATCAGGAAGCTGAAGTGCATTTAACATTGCTTTTTTATAATACTGACAATTTTAGTGATTTCATTTTGCAAAAAAAAATAAAGTTAATTGGACGTATACAGTTGTAAATGTTTACTATAGGTTATGCTGAAACTACAATCGATACCACGCTTTAAGTTTCACGTTATGTTTTCTGGAACGAGTATCTTTTATTCCATGGTAATAAATTAACGGTTGACTTGAAATGATCGCGGATTTGAATTAATTTTCAAGTTTACAATGTTGAAGTTTAAGCTTGAATCGCTTAGTAAAATTCGTTTGTTAAACATAAATGCATGATAGAGAAAAGTTAAAAAGGACATGAGAGGTCATAAAAACGATGTAAATTACAACATTGTGTGGTCAGTCTAATTCGACTTACAGCTTCTGGGAAGAGTACGCCTCAGCTGTTGTATGCGCTGATGAATATCGTTATATTCTGAACACAAAGTAGACAATCTATTTATAACGCGAATCTTATATGTAGATCTATAATTGATCTGATTAGATCTAATTAGATTTGAATGAATGTGAAAAGAATTAAATGCAAAGGATCTAGTTGCTTGACTAAGGTGTAGTCTGATCCAATCTAATCAAAAACAAAATTGGCTCAGCAAATACTGCAAGTAATGTTGCAGTATACAAGCATGAGAACTTTTTCTTACCACATCACTATTTTGCGATGGGGGAATTTACGTTTCTCATTACTTTCGAAATAAAGAACCTAAGCTTATACTATAACATATCCCAATATCAGATTACATATCTGCAATGTTATAAAGCTGCGCGTATAACGTAAACATTCATATTTTTGATCTTAAAGAAAGCTTTAATTAGTGATCGATAAAAAAACGTACTTGTTTGAAAATTCAGAGAAACAGTTTAATTAAATTAATTGGCGAACGTCATATATAACATAGAGAAAGATGTAGATAAAGATACCTTATCGTAACTTATTGATTCTAATTTATATCAATAATACATATCTCATAATTATTTTTGACTAATGGTTGTTCTTGACATTAAAAAATCTTAGTGGTATTGACAAAAACCCATAAAGGTAGAAACCATTCATTTTCTTAAAATCGGTATTTACTGATCTGTTATTGAGAATCCAAAAAACACGTTTAAATGTATTAATTTCTAACAGGGCACCTTTTCAGCACCAGCAATCAATTAATCAAACAGAACTGTTTTTTAAGATCGAGCTTGATTTCAACATACTTTTCGATTCACCTCCAGTGGTCTTATTATTCCCAGCTCTATTGGACCTTCTCACGCAAGTCTTTCTCTTGAGGTGTTGTTCACCTTCTTCGACTTGGCCGGAATTAGTAATGGAATTTCTTCTGGGGGAAAGTGGACTGGAGCTTCCATTGGACAGACCGGACACAGACATAGAAATAGACATAGAAGTTGATGCAGAAGCTGAAGCAGAAGATACCATGCTAGCAGCACTTTCACAGTCTCTAGGGTAACATTTGGCTTTGGTCTTCGTCTTGGTTCTAGGTTTCATAGGGTTTCTCAGGACGGCTGCAGCAGCTGCAACCTCGGCTTCGCTAGATGTCCCCGTCAAAGTTGATATGGGACTGGTGTTCGTGGATGCGTGCGTAGGAGTTTCAAAGCTAGTAAGACTACTAAATGATGCAGCAGAACTCTCCTGGCCTTGACCATTTTTTGGTCGCAAAGGTGGTCTGGAGTAAAGCGGTTCCACAGGGGCCACTGGTTCCACTCGTCCAAAGACATTAGCGGGATCATTGTTGCATCGCTGATTACCCAAAAGGAGACCCAGTCGCATGTACAAATCTGACTGGGAAGACTTTCTGGTCTTAGAAGTAATCTGTTTGACACGATCGGCTTCATCGTCTGGAAAACAAAGAATTTCAACGGTTAGATCCAACGAGAAGATCAAGCGTAATATAACCTCAATCAACACATTATAGAAAAAATCAAATTATCATTTTTGTCAGCAGGAATTGCAGTCTCGTTATTCCGTGCAAAAAGAAACCACACGCTTAGTTAATCTGAAAAAATGTCATCATGGTCTTTCGCCAAATTATCCTGTTAATTGGATTTTTGCCGCTACAAGTGAAGAGAAGACCAAAAGGCTAGGGAAAACTCACTTTCATGCCATCGTCAGATTTCTAAGAACTTCGAAGGAAGGAAAATTACAAAATGTCACTCTAACACAATGCACACAAAATTGCGAGGGTATCCTGCCTTGGACTTTGCTGGAGGCGCCAATTAGCTGGTTCAATCCGTCGTTCGCTGACCCTTGGCTGGTACTCCATAAAGACTTGATCTTGCCTAAGACCAGACCTGGCCAGCGTGATTTGCCTTCCCACGATGATGTCATCCAAGCTATTTTCCCGGACACCGATTATTTGTTTAGGTTATATATAAGAGTCAAGGTGTTTCTAAGTTAGTATTTGAATGATTAGAAGATGATACTTTCTTCATTCAATCGAAATTAAGATGAACGCGGTTCAGGGTCACACAATCAGCTGCAGAACTCGTTGATAATTGAAATCGACGGGAGTGATTGGCAAATGGAATAGATCAGAGGCCAGACAATGGTTGCATTTTTTACGTATCCTTGTAACGCATTTCACATCGAAGTATAATGTAACAAAATATTTAAATGATCCAATTACATACTGCAACGCAAACTAAGAGCGTGTAGCTGAGTTTTTTCTGATATGTAACTTTATATTCAACACTTCTCACGGAATCATAATTATCGTACGAACAAAAACGCAAACACCTTTTCATCAGATATACTAATCAACCTGTGATAGCATAATACGTTAACTCTAAGAATGACCCTCTGTTTTAAACTTCCTCTGAACCACCGTTCACCTTGTATTTAAGTCTGACCTTCTTTGAGGCAAAACGCTTTTTATGTTTAAATCATTTGGCAGAATTAGGTCAGACGTGAAATTTTCATGCGATAAAAGTACGCCACCATAAAATTTTACCGGTGACGCTGTTATGTTACTACTCTAATCTTACCTGACAACGCGGAGGGGTTGTCACTGGATGGCAGCTGCACGTCACGCTTGGCAGATCGTGGAGTGACGAACGGACTCTTCAGGACCTTCGAGTTCAGGAAGAATCTCTTGCGCTGGGTCGGCGGTGTCGGGCAACCTGTAATCCCAAATAAACAGCTCACGGTTATTCTCTTTAGTTTGCTTTCTTTGCTGTTATGACGCGGTTTAATTAATCGCTCACTTTATTTGTATGCTAATGAGACCGTTGCGCGCAACTTAATTCATCGCACACCGGTGTTACATTGCGCAATGCCGACACGGGAACGAAAGGGAAAAATGCGCCACAAAATAAGCACAGCCCAGTCGACAGACAAATTATGGGCATTATATACGAGAAATGCCACCTTGAGATGGGAATCGCTTGGCTGCTTGCATTTTCTCAATCGAATAATTGTTCCGATTAACGCGGAATTCAGATCTCGTGCGAGATTAATCGAGAACAAAGATGCGGTAGTTTTTATACCCTTTTTTCACATAACATCAAATTCATTTCTCCTTTGTAGAAATAACTTATTAACTATATATGTCCATAATAAATTATGATTATTTCGTACTTGATGTATGCTTTATTAAAGAATAAATTAACTATTTAGTATAAATTAAAATTAAATGTAATATGTTTTTCTTACGTTACATAAGATACTGACATAAACAAATTGTGCATAATAGTTTCTTTGAAAAAGAATAAAATAAGAAGAATTTCATTTCTTTGAAAATTACAATGATATTTTTAAAATTAAAACTAATTTTTTCAATTTTCCAAAGAGTTAGCAGAAATTGAAACTAATTCATCTGATGTTGACTTACTATAAACGATTCATTTGAAACAATCTATGAAATTACATCCTGTAATTCTATTATTTATATCTTTATGAAAATTGCTGTGTAAAAACAGTTTCTTCATTCCACAAAAGACGCAGGAAGCGAATTTGACGCCTCAACTAAAAACAATTTGCTAACAAATTTAAATAACTTATTTGAATATCATTTATAATCCTAATTTTAATATTAACATGGTAAAAGGATTTGAACAAGCAATCGTAACATCTTTCAATAATAAGTGTTCGTGACATCAATTGCAAAGCGGAGCATTGAGAGTGCGGACATATCGGCGATGTAAATATGATGTTGTGCAATTACCGTTGGTTCTCTGAAAGAAAAATCGTCATGGTGATTCATGTACCTTTGGATAATCTCACGTGAGATACTGGACTGTCGGGACAGATAATCGAGTGGTTGCCATTCTGTGACGCATTTAACTGAGCCACGTAAATCTTGTGTTGCGCAATTGTGGATTGCGCGAAAAAAGGTGACACAAGGAACTGCAATTATTCCACGTGATTTTTAGCAATTATTCGCCGATGCACATTAAACGGATCAAGTTACGTCTTTCCGCGTCAGCGTGACGCTTAGTTGATAAACAAGATTTACGCGCAACACCTCAAAATATAGTCAATTATTATTTCATGATTTGTTACGTACTCTGTGCCATCACACGACCTTTGTGTCGAGATCCAGTGGGGTCAGAATTCGATGTTGGTTTCGAACGCATCTTGCCTGATAGAGAAACTGAATCCATTACATCTGAAAACTATTATAAACGAATTTTGTTAATTTACAGGCAAATTTTTTCTAATTTTCAAAATAAAATGTATGAATTGAAGAAGTGAAGTTTTGTCAGTATCAATGATATAAACTAAAGATTTAAAAACAAATTATTTAAATAATAATACAAACGAAAAATTAAGAAACAAAATTTATTAGTTATTAAACGAATAGATGATGTTTTCTGCAATCAATACATTTTTATTTTCATGACAATAATACAAACTATTATTTCAGGTAAAAGTTTTTAATATTAGTGAATTATAATCACTTGCTAATGAAAATCTTGTTCCTTAAAATGACTATTAAATAAAGTAAAAATGTATTAAAATATATCACTCGAAATTTGAAACTCTATTTCAAGAGTGACGCAATTGGAAATAACTTTAAATTCTGTGAATTATATTTTGCTTTCGATATTTAGATTCAAGTATCATAATTGAATTTACAGCAGTCGAGAATCAATTAAATCTAACAATATCCAATTACAAACTATTAAAGTGATTTTATGTAATCAGATTTATATCCTTTTACATTTTCATTAGAAGCATTAACAAATTACATTTCATTTTAATTATATGGATAACAGCAATTATAATATTATTAGAAGAATATGTTCACACTAAAATGTTGCAATTTAATGTTCAAATTAATATGAAAATTTAAAATAAAAAATCAATATTAATTACAAATATATAATTATAAAAATATTAATAATTTACAACATAAGCATAAAAGTTGCAAACATAAATAAACAAAATACTATTAATCTTGTAAATAAATTAGTAACCATCATAATTTTTTTGCAACCATTTTATCGAAATATTCAAAAAAATCCTATTCTTGAACCAGCGAAAAATATTATATCGTAAAATATTAAAAATATTACTTCTTTTGTATATTTACCAACTCTTCGTTAGTCTCTTTTACGAAGCTATCATATAACGCCTTCTTTTTGAAAACATCTTCTTTTAAAGTCAACATTTTATCCTGCTGTACATCACTTTTTTGGACTTTCTCATAATCACCATAAAGCCTAATTTTTTAAAATTAAAAATAAACATCAAAGAAATAGTTGCACGTACATTTTGTGAACTGTGGATAGCATTGTTTTTATTGCTAAATTTGAGCCTCGGCCGTGGACTTCCATACAGTGAATTCACAGCAGAAGAATCGTCGAGGTAATCGTAAGAGAAGTCTCTATAGGAGTCTTCGAGGTCGTATTCCGCGTCGTCGAAGCGATTTTCGTGGCCGCGCGCGCAGAGCGGACAGGTTTCGCTGCGAAAGAGGCAAGAGTAACACCTCTCGTGGCCGCAGGCGTCGATGAGTCGCCTTTTCTTTCCTTTGTCGAACGGCATCCCACAGGACGGACACGCCGAGCCGTTCACTATGCCCGACGACTCTACCAAAGCTCTAATCTGCGCCAAATCTGCAACACGAAACAAATTAGAGATAAATAACAATTGTACTTAAAATTATGCAACGATTGAGAAGTAATCTATCTCTGGAAATTGTACATCCATTTTATTTTCTGTGCCCCCTTTTTGTCGGTCGATTTTATTCGGCTGGCCGGAACCGATTCACGAGATCGCGTAATATGCAAATCGAGGGCGCGCGGCTCGAGGATTTTAATTAATTTTAATTGAAACCAGAGCCGATGCTCTGATAAATTTACACGCGGCTCGACTTCTTGTCCGCCGCGAGTAAAAATGACACGTACATGCTTCTGATTAAGGCGCGAGGTGCAATAACATAAATTTGATTTTACTCCATACCGCGAAAGTTGTTGTATAATTAGGTTAAGCACAGAATTAAGCGGATAAAATCGTGTTCGTTATTTATCGTGCTCACAATTCATTCGCGACATCGAGAAATTGATGACCTTTTATCGAGTACATTCTAAACAACTTCCTTTTGTATTGTAGTTTCCATTCATATATCTTTTTCATTCAGCCCTTTTTCTTCTTTTCATCTCCCTCAAACTTCATAATTTCTTCCTCAAAGAATATAAATATTAAATTGATTTTTTAATGTTTTTTTTTTTTAAATAATTGTAATCTTTATAAACATATCAATATTTTGTGATATTATTCTTGAACTTCACTTTTTATATCTTGTCTCACAAGCAATCGATTGATACAGCGTCGATTTTTCTAAGCATTGACAAAAAGTTTGTCAGACATGCAGCAATAAATCAGCGATGTTCGAATTGGAAAGTGTCAATGAATTTCAAGTTGTGAATGGTAGTGCGATCGGTCGTCAGAGCACATGATTCATTTATATAAGAATAGCCTGTTTGGTTAGGTTGTTTGTCGGTAACGATTTCATGTTGACACCGTCGACAAGTCTAGCTTTCGCCTGCGCGAATCGGGTCGCACGATTTTGCCATCCCGACCGAATTCTCAACGAAAGACAGGTGCGGCTGCAGCAGATATACCGTAAGCTAGGTCGATGCACTCCGAGCGACCTCTCAGACTCGTCTATATTTGCAAATAAGGAAGAAAAGCATCCGTACAATATTCAAACTTCAAACTTCTTGCAATGGGCCTTTTAGCATTCAAATTATCATAATTATTGAAACAACTTCGGCGCTACGCGGTAACATATTTCACCGCGAATTATCGCGTTGATTTATGAAAACGCTTTAGTCTAAGTGATGATGATTGTAAAAATAAAAAAAGTTAGGCATCCTGACGATTCACTTTTTTCTCATTTTGTGTATGATTTCATCGAGTATTATGGTTATAAATGGAAAATGATAGCAAACGAAGCGTTATAAATATTAGATGTTTAATATCAATCAAAATAATTGAGTTAATGATTTTCATCGCGAAGCTGCAAAATGAAAATGATTGTAATCAGTTTAATACTAGGCAACGGGATATCTTCATTTCGCTTCCGCGCTAGTCGCTGTTTTGCTCCGCCGCAGACTTCGACTTAAACGACTACGTATAGAAAATTGACGTATCGAGTGCGGAGCTACTGTGACAGGAAGACTATCAATGCGTCGTCATTCAAGGTTACGCGTTTAATGGTCATTTTACACTGGACTTGTCGTTAAGAAAATTACAATGCTTTATTGAAAAGACTCAAAGACGCAAAAGCGTGTCTTTCTCGCGAACGTCATTTCGGAATTTACCTCGATTGCGTATAAACTTTGCGTCCGTGGTTTTAACAAACGTCATTATTTTACAAATAGGATTGTGGTAACGAAAATCACGGCCAAGTTGCCGTGAGAAATTAAATTATATTTTATTTGCACATAATTGACACAGAGAAATCACATTTTCTCATCATAACTTATTCATATATTTATCAATTTCGTGGTTTAAACTGATAATTCTTGTGTACATTTCTATCTAAATTTGCAGTTTAGTTTCTTTTCTGTCTCTTATGGCGATCGTTCTTCTCGAGATTTTGTGGTTGCGAGCTGCAAAAACCGTTATGAATAATTATTATCAAACGGTTACATTTAACCTTTTTTGAACTTTTTCGTCAAAAATGTTCTCGACACATTAGAAATCTGTGATTCTGATTAGGTTGTGCTTCAGTTATCTTGATTTATTTCTTGTCTCGAGTTGCTTTCAGCGCTTTGTGAATTCGCGTGCTTTTCAATGTAGACAGGCTGTTGCGACTAAAGTGGCGACGCGTATCTCGCCTAAGCTTTCAAAACTAGGCGGCCCATAATTTCCAGAGGCTTATCGAGCATCTCATCGAAATTTTAATAACCAATCATTGCGTCGGCCGGGCGGGTTTTTTGTCCCGAAATTAACAACAGGTTACAGGCCCGAATCTGAGAGCGGCGGACAAAGAGAGGAAAAAAGTGATTAATTTAATTACAAAATGAATGTGCTGCGATGACTCAGGCTCGGTGGTTCTCACCGCGTCTTCTCTACCGGGCACGCAAAGGTGTATAGTAAAAAACACGATCCAATATAGGTATATATCTGCGAAACGAGCGGCCGCCGGAACGACTCGCTCTCGTGGTTTCCGTTTGCCCCTATTTTTTGCCGGCGACAACGGACAAGTCACTTCACCTGTGCGTGCATACGTCTTCTGTTTCATTTACGCGTGGGATAAATGGAAAGTGTGGTCCTTGTTCTCGTAAACAAAGCTCGATGTATGACAACGACCGAGAAGCACCGCATGAAATATTTCATGTTTTCTAGAGAAATTTCGTTATACAAGCTTGGTTAAGGTTATATGAAATTTTTATTGAACGAGAAGTTTCTTTTTTATCCATTTTTTTTATCATTGAATGAAACATTATTTATGTTGTAATAACTATATCGATCATTTAGTTAGCGAGAATTAAAAGTCGGGATATGAAGATAATTTGATCATTATTTTATAATGAATATTGAACTTTAATTTTGGATTACTGTATAATATAATAATTATTTTTTATTTTAATCGATGAAGGTAAAATGGCAATTCGATAGTTTCCTTAAAACTCTTGTTGGATTTGTGTCACTTTCCTCTTTTTGATTATCATCGTATCGTAATGAATATAAATTTGTGAATGTTTTCTTTGGTAGACTAATACAGCATTTCACTTTTGCTCCTTTAATTCAGCGAAACAAATTTAAATTTGTCTCGATGAAAAATTTGTTATGGAATTTCGAAACAGTTTTGAGAATGTATAAATGTTTATTTGTATAATTACTAATAATTAGCATGTTTCGCCAGTTGAAATGAATTCAAGTCTTTTTTATGTGTGTATTTAAAATGTTATTATAATTATTGTAATTTGTGATTACTTCAAACGTGACGACTTTAAAATACATTTTTTACGATGCTATTTTTCTACATAATTATATATATAACGAATTATATATTGAAAGCAAACTAATTAAATTACAATAAAATTGAAATACTGAATAAAAGACTGTAAAATTTCGATGAATGATTTCACAATTCAATTCTTTTGTCTTTTTATTGATAGCAATAAAAACACAAGTTTGTTAACATAATATAGTTTTCATTTCCTAAAAAAACAATGAATAAACTCCCGAAATGGACATTGTTCAATCTGCATAATAAAATAAAAAACATATAAAAATAAATGATTTGATAAAAATAAATGCGTAAATGGAATATAGTGAAGAGCTTTTGTGTTTATAAATGTCTTTTAGATGGAAACTAAAATCGCAAATGTTATTTCATTTATCCAGTACCTTCTGTCCCACGGCTGTTATATGTTTCATCCAAACGTATTAACGTTCAAACAAACAATTAGCAATTATAATTACAATACGATAAAAATCTACGAACGCAAAGTTTCTCCTTTAATGATTTAATTATGCAAAGACAAAAGTGAGTTTTCATTGGAGCCGGTGGTGAGTTGCGCTAGATCGTAAAGGCGTTGCATAAAAATGCAGCACACGAGTGTAATACGAATTCGCTCGACGTAAACGGCGCAGCCATTGCGCTACATTGTGCAGGTCCTGTTCCCATTCCAATAATATGTCATTAAGTTGGTCTACGTGTATAATTTTTGCGCAAATACAAAGAGTCGAGGCATCGCGGTATAATAATTTGCAAAAGATATAAAAAGAGTGTCGGTCGTAATTCCGCCGCAGCGTAACTGTAAAGCGGAAATTATGCGCTGTAATATAAGCCGACTGCGCGATTGTAATGTTTTCTTATTTTCTGTTCTTTTTATTAATCGCGCAGTGGCTCTCCGATGTAACCCGAAACTACAATGAAACGTAAATTCCGAAATATAGGAGCTACGAATTAATGCAACTTTTATTTCTAAACCGCTCTTCTAACGTATCTCAGTTCGATTCAAAGCGATCGATTGATCGAGGTTCTCGTTACATCTTCGCTCTGCGCTGTAAATTTACCTCGTCCCCCGACAAAGTAAGGTAGTGACAGCTCGTCTTCTCGGCGACGTTTACACGATTTAACTTTTACGATTGATTTTTTTACCTGCGCAACTTTAACATTTATCCATTGCTGATTAAAATCTAATTTCAATTCGAAAGTCATTCATCAGCAACGCATGACTCACGCCACGGAGTATTTATTACATATATTGAATCTTGCTAATGTGTTCTCACAAGTCTATTTTTTTTCTACCGATCCGTTGGTACATTGAATTAAAAAAGGAATTTCAGTCTCTGTAGCACATCCTGCGTTCGGCCATTTATCTCTCTATCGGATTTCTTTTTATCTCGAGTTGCTTTTTTGAAGCCAAATAATCATTTCCGACACAGCGAAATTATTTTCATAATTGCTTTTTCTAATCTCTCGGTTAGAAAAACTTTACGATCGCGTAAACCACATAGATGCAATGAATTTATACTGAATTCGTGTTCCGAATGACGAGTTAGTACATAACAGAAATATAATCTAACGGTCAGTGATTTCTCATCTTCCTCTTTTGCCTTTTCCTTTCTCTTCGAAACATCGGCTAATTTTAAGTTGCATAACCCTATAACAATCCCGAACGAACTGAGGCTTGAAATTCTGCCGGTAGTGACTTGACGTGTATTCTGATAGGCTCTCCGCGTCGTTCAATCAATGCTCCTGCAAATGCAGCCAAGTGCGGATGTGAGATCAAAATTATTAATTTGTTAGCGCCTGACGTAACAGATTTAGGTAGGCAGAAAAAGGAAAAAAGCGAAGAGTGTTGTGAAAGAGCAGCCAATGTGATACAACTCCGAAATGTCAGTCACGGCTCCGCTCAAAGAATACCGGATTATCAAATGTCCTCAGACTGCGGCGTAATTCAATATACGAAACAAAGTATCAAATTGATGTGCCGGAATGTTGGAAGACTCAACAGGTTCTATTCATGAGTAGGTAAAAGAATTTCGCTGATTTTCCATGCAGGACAATCGTTCGTTATCAGTCAACATCAGACAATATCATTTAAATACTAACTCGATATCTTATTTTACCTTTCACCTATTAAACTGACAAAAGTTATCATTTGAATAATAAAATGTATAGAATATGTACTTGAGTGTAGTTGTGAGAATTATTATTTTGTCTTATGTAAACTACAAATCAACTCATAATTAAGAAAGGCGTTTAAAATATCGGTATATAATTTTAAAAGCGATTGAAAGCTTGGTAAAATGTTTGAAAAACGTACGAGAAAAATTAAAGTTGGTATGAATTTTTTCAGACACTGAATTGCTTTCCGATTTTATACCGATCTTGTTTTCTTACAATTTCTCTTTCTAACCATTTGATTAATTATGACGGTTTAAAAATAACAAAATTGATATTTTTACAATATCCATATAATGCAATTTATATCAAAAGTTTTTATAACTTTCATTTGTATGTATATATATAAATAGTAATTGTACAAACGTATACTATAAATACAATTATTGTGATATCAAATAAAAAATACAATTTGGAATTCTAATCATACTATGATATATACCCTCTGCTATATTGAATAAATTTAATCTATAATTTATTCGTATATGAATATTAGAATAAGAGTACACTAATTGCTATGAGTGAATACACTCATATGTATGCAACAGAAATAAATATAAATAGAATATATTTTATAGCATTCATTCACAGTATCAATAAAATATGAATGTTATGTTTCCGACCTATATATGAGCCTTATATATAACATATTATAAGATTTCCACAATATATGTATACAGCATGAAAATATGACAAATCTGTTAACCACCATATAACGTGAAGCTATGTATGAAGTTCGAATCGAATATGAATTGAAATTGATTTTGAAATGGTGATACATGTTTATCTTCTCTAGTCCGATATTGAAGGATGCACATTTGGTAGCAGTTTATGCATATGAAAGGATATTATCAGAGAACATACTTGAGGATATCAAACCTTTTAAATGACTGAAAGCCTAAGTTACGTTTATTTTTAGTTGGAACCAAAGATGCGCTTATCTGTAATTGAAGCAGATTTGTAGCGCGTATCTCGCGCGGCATTTTAGTTTTGTTGAGTCACGTGCGATAATCGCTGTTCGGCGGTGAGAGAAAGTACCTTGTAGTCTCGCCTGCAGCTCATGTATTAAAATCGCTTTTTCGTCCAAAATCATAAGTTATTCGCTGACATGAAAGGACTTGGTTGCAAGTGCAAATCGAGCTAAATTAGCCAACAAAAAGTCAAACAAAAAGTAGCAAGCAAATTAACAACAGTTAGCGCCTTGAAAAAAATTAAGCCGAACCATCATCACGAATTATATTATCCCGTTGATAATAACCCACGATTTGTTTTTCTCTACTCTTTCACAAGACGAATTAGCCAGTGTTTTTCGTGACGCGCTAATCTCAGCCATCATCACGTCTTCATTTGGGTAGCCGCGATAAAGTCTACCTGCCAGGACGCGATAAGCGTATCTTGAATTAACAAAGCGACGTGCGTATTTTTCGTCTCGCATAAACGAGATTGTTTTCGTCCTGGGTCGATGAGAAATATGTCTTTCCTGAAAAGACACTTCTCAACGTGGGACATAAATTTGCGTGTATCGCGATCGCCAGCTTTTCCACAGATGAGCAGCTTTCTCATTCGTGTTTTTAAGATATCTCAACATCACTCACTTAAAGTTTCGTTTTATGGATCTTACGGCTGTTTTACGATTCGAACGCCCGATTATTACAAGATTTATATTCATCTCTTCTCGCTCTTTACAATAGGAAATCCGTCAGAAAATTCCCCGATTTGAACGTTTTGCAATTCAGATTTGATTCGTTGATACTCATTTTTTATCCGGCATAATAAAAGCAGTCGAAACAACGACCAATTAAAAATCACTCTTTTCCACGATTTACAGCTCGAAAGGTGTAAAACAATGTTCAATTTTATTCTGTGTCCCAAATACATATTAACTTGGTTTCAGTTTGCTCCCCACGAATCAAAAAAGCCGATGATTTCACCATCTAAACATTATGCCTGGGCTTGAAATTTACATGGGCCATAACTTTTGTGTTTTCGTTTTCGCACGTATACACAACTATCCAAAGAAAATCTAGATTCCTCGGATGGCTGAAACGAGCCTGCTTTGACCCGGGGACGTGTTAATATCGCGATGCACGTAGTCGGCGGATTTGTAACCTGCCAGCATATCGTACTCACACATAAACACATATCAAGTCACGACTTTCCTCGGTCTGTTCGACGCCAGGTCGATCTTCCCAGGCTTTCTATGGACGTGTGTATGATGACTCGTATACGTACTTTACATAGTGAGCGTTATTTTATTAGAATCAAATGACGCTTCCTTCGTACATACAAATGAGCTACTATTGGATTATAAAAATACTACTTAAGACGGTAAATTAATTTTGAATCTGACCCAAGTTTCATAATGATTATTATAATTTATTCTACTGAATGAAAAATTAAACGATATGCAACTTATACAAAGATCATTAGTTATAATCTCTTTCATAATATTGGATTTCAATTATTGGAAACTGTGATTAGGTATTAGTTATCGGGGTAATTATTGTTGTTTATCAATAGAGTCAGTTGTGAATGAGTTCGTTCGGTTTTAATATTACTAGATAAGACGGGAAAAATGTTCGTTTCTTTCATACAGAGATGACAAACAGTAAAAGTTATAATTTTAACGATAAAGTATTTATATCACAAACTAGAAATGGAAAATTCAGTTAAAACATTTAAATAATGTATTATAATTTATTTCAAAACTGCTCTGTTTTATAATCATTTGTTTTAAAAAAAAAAGTTTCCAGTAAAATTTAATTTTTAAAGGAAAGTTCGTTTTATTTGCATAGTTAAAATACAAATTATAAAGCAAATGCTTTATGTATATTTTAATCATAAATATAAAACTATATTTATATAATATGTACTAATAAACAATTATTATATACAACATTAATGGAAAAATTCTTGGTATTAGTCTATTCGCTATATCCATAGATTATATATACAACATACATCTTGGTAAAAATACATTGGCTTTTACATTAAAATTATACTAGTAAAACTGTTAGAATCTAGTTTTAAAAAAAAAAACAAAAAAAAAGAAAAGTTCAACAAAATTGTGAAAAATAAAAATGTATGGTATTTATTTATTGCAGCTGTATAGTTAGTAGGTTTAAATATAAAAGCTTCATGCAACTGTGTACATTTTGAAACATTGAAATGAAATTACTTTTATACAAATTTACACAAGATTATATTATTACACAAATAAAATTCATGCTGTTAAGAAAATTAGAATGGTTTACTGCGCAAATACACAATTATATTAAAATCTGCTGTAATTATAAGAATTCTCACTACAACAAAATTTCTAATTGTTCACTATTATTTATACAATACTTTTACCGTGAAACATAACAAGAAATTTTTCTTAGTGTATATACGCATATAAGTGATATCATAATTTTTTCTTCAATCTCATAAAAAATATACATGCCTGAGAACAAACTATTGAACTCAATCGATTTTTGTAATAAAAATAATCTTCAGAACTATTTATTATTACAACCGGTTTTTTCTGCAATTTCTCCTCTCAATCATAAAAAATATATAAATGAGTTCATTCATTATAAGCAAGCAAAATTACACCTTGCCAAGTGTGAAAGGAGTTCTTTTTGAATCAATATGGGCTGCTTTAAAACTCAATTTGCAATTGCGAATTTGGAAATATATTTCCTGAAATGATTTCATAACTCAATTCACGCGATGGAATTATGAACGCGAAAACGCGTTTGAACATAATCGGATGGTTATGATCTAAGAGTGAGCAGACACGGTGTGCGATTCACAATAGGTTCGCGGTAGACGAACCACAATTGTGAGAGACGAGTGGCAGCCGCACCGCGACCGGTCCTTATAACGCGATTCCGTCGGGATCGAGGCCTGTTCCATTCCAAGAAACCTGCCGAGTTAATGGTCGATGGCTTCGGTAGGAAGTTCGTTAGCTCCGACTCGCCGCGCGTCGGGAAGCCAGAAGAAGAAGAAGAAGAAGTCGCGACGACGAAGAGTAAAAGCAACAACAGAAGTGGAAGAGAAACGACTCGCTCGATGCGCTGCCACCGCAGAACGAGAAATGACACAAAGCCCCTTGAGAAATTCGTCCTGTAGATTTGAGTGGTCATAATTTATAATTACGCTACTCGTTTCGAGCGAGGAAAAAAGACGAGCGAACAACTGTGTTACGATGATGTTAAAAAAAACAAGGCCCCGAAAAAAGAGGGGCCTTTTTATGTCGTCGGCGCAAAAGATTGCGCGCTGTATGAAAAATATTATCGGCTTTCGAAACCCATTCATGAAAAATGAGCGCACATATAAACGCGAGCCGCCGAATCAGTTGCGGAGTAAGTTGTGATGTTAAATGCGAATAGAAATATGTGTAATCATGAGGAATTGGGAACAACATGATCTT
Source organism: Psix sp. ZL-2020 (assembly GCA_022817045.1). Classification (NCBI taxonomy): domain Eukaryota; kingdom Metazoa; phylum Arthropoda; class Insecta; order Hymenoptera; family Scelionidae; genus Psix; species Psix sp. ZL-2020. The sequence continues at coordinate 468 of JABFQD010001041.1, read as the reverse complement.
TTGAGGAGAATTATTAGTCCGATGGTGTATAATGATGTTATATGTATTTCATATTGCGTATCGTATTGTAAAATAAGGTGTTTCACTTCGTAACACTTTTACCTGTTTGTTACATTAAAATTACACGTTATTCATTTTGTAAACCCCAATATATTTTTGCCAATAGATTATTTCGTAAATAATATTCATTTATTTTGTATGACATTTATTTGTTCATTTTTAGAGAGATATATTATGCGACATAAATAGATATAGATAAACACATACCGTCTCTAAAAAAGCAATGTAATATAAAACATGTATTCAAGAGAATAGACATTCTGCGTTTTATGTACAGTTTATTTCCGTGAATTTTACAAACTGACTAAAATTAAATTTGAAATACACAGAGAAAGCAAATTTAGAGAAAATATTATTTTAATAGAAACGAGATGATAAACTTGATAGATCGAAAAAATAAATAAAATG
>JABFQD010001040.1:0-20481 GCA_022817045.1 Psix sp. ZL-2020 | reverse complement strand
TATATATATATATATATAATGTTATTATTAACAAAATTCGATCATAGCATTTTCAAATTGACGTCAGTATGAAAAAAATAATTAGTTCATAAGACATTTTAATTAAAAATATAATTGTAAGCGCTGTCTTATTATCAGCAACCGACTAAATTTCACGTTGGCACTATTTGTGTGCGTATACTTCCCAGACCGCATTTTGAGTGTGTATGTATGAGACTGCGGATGGTAGTCAAGGTTAGCCACCTACTCGTACATGGCAAACATGCCTACATATATGTATATTCATTCCGCACCATCACGAATGTGACTCTGCGTGTGACACAAGCAAATCTCCGCAAACAATACAATCACCAGAAAAAACTGCAATCTCGACGTTTGATTTCATACACAAACGCATGATATTAATTTGCATGTGCTTTGCGTTTTCTGATATTAGCATCGATTAAGGCCTGACCTTGTACTTCAATTCGAGCTACTGCGTTTGGACGATAGATTTACAGAAATAAAAACATGAAAATATGTTTCACGAAACTGCCACATTTTAGTCAAAAAATGAAACAGTCGTGCCCCAAAAAAGTGAGCCAATCGGTATGACAAGTTGCAACCGGAAACCATTAAAGAGACAGAAATATGTTCGAGCATAAAAAGAGAATACATTAAACCGTTTGGCATAAGGTTGTGTAACTAGTAGAGAAACATCACATAATTAAATACCGAAATCCATCAGAGAATGTTAAAAACCCTTTTTTGAAGCAAACGGAAACGAACGAAAGGTGAATTTTAAAGTTAGCTACGCGTTATTTTAATGTCGAAAAAGGATCTCAAACGCACCCACGCAATTTTCTCCCACCTGAATCTGACATTTAGTGATGTAAAAAATGTTGATCACGCAACATAATTAACAGCTATAACCTTTGCGTGTAATTTTCATCGACGGTCGAAGGCAAATGCAAAGAAACTTTGCTGCTACGATGAAACCCGATTGCAAACGATTCGTGAAATCAGTCATATCGTCTGTCTATTAGAAGTTTGGTTCTAATTCAGCAAATGACTAATTGGACGTTAAGAGACATGATGGTGGATTCGAGAAGGTGCATGTTTTGCACGAGACCCGGGACGAGGAAAAGTAAACGATAAATTCCGTTTGCATATATTCGTCGGAAGAACTGGTTTGGCCCGCTTGCACCGGATCTTGTGCGTCCCGTTTGAAAAATAATATAGGCTCCGGCTGAGTGAAAGGTGCAATGGGGATCGTGAACAAACGAACGACGATCGCAGGAGCAAAAAGAATAGCCGGTTAGCGCATTTGTACACATGCGCACAGTACTGATCTAATGCGCGCGGCTTCTTGATTCTAAAGTGCCTTTGACCAATCGCTGTGGTCATTGTTCTGTCACGGTTGCATGTCCAAAGGCCTAATCATTTGAGCTCTCAATGCTCCCAAACCGACATCCGGCGTCTGCTTAACTAACGAAATATCGCATTTTTATTCACTCGACAATCACTGCCTTGAAACTCAAAACTTCTCAGATTATAATTTGCATTATGTGAATTGATTAACCACGACCAATCACATGCGTGTACTTTAGTGGCTCACATTTCTTACTATGGAGGAGAACATTTACACGCTAAATCTGGGTGCAATCTTTTTTCCATCATTTTTGGAAATACAATTTGTCTTCATAATGCAGATCAATTGCGAGGTAACTTTATGGAAATCGGATGCTAATGTTATGTAGATCCTTCGCAAGAACGCTCGGACTATCGAAGTGATTAAGATTTGTTGGATTGATTAATCTGAAATATCACTATAAAAAATTAAGTGATGAAAAATTTAGCTTCTGATACGTTCTATCGATCAATACAAAAGTTATAACTGCTAGTGATTAAGTACCCTCGGTTCTCATACACGTTTGAGAAACGCTAAAAACATTAAACTTGCATCTCCAACTCTAAAAGCATAACAAAAACTGTTCCCCTAAAACTGGACATAAAGACACAACCGGGTCAGTGACAAACGAGCATCAAAAATGTATAATAAAGACGAGGAAGGTAACAATTGTATTGAACGTCGCTGTTTGGATGCCACATTTTTGAATGTCGTCATATACGAGTCCCATTGCGAAGATGTTCATAGATTAACAACGAAAGGTGAAATTAATTAGAAACAATAACCAATGTTTATTGACAGCTCGAGTAGTATCAATTGCATGCTGGATAATGATGAAAGACTTTGGATTGTTAACGTTGGCTCCTACGCCTACCTTGTGTGTAATAATGGTAATTAATTAGATCGACTTTGATCATCACGAATGAGTTATTCCTATAAGCAATGCCACCTTCTTATCCATTGAATATTGTACACTATTTTCCTCTCGAAGATATCTCTCTCTTTACGATGAATAATGTTATTAGCAATCAAGCACACTTTCTTCCAAGCTGAAGAAAACGGCCGGCTGAGTAATGGACTAGGACCAATTATGAACATAAGTCGGCCTGAAATTTTAATTTGCTGCCAGAATGCAGTTGAGCCAAGCGTGCTTAAATATATTTCAACGCTTCTGATAATAATAATTGGAAGAAGAGAAAAGATACAACATGAGGGAAACAGAGTCGCGTGTTTGCATGCAAAACTGCTCATTGAGTGTCAAGAAATGAATTTATGAATAATCATGCATGCTTCAGTTTGTAAGAAACCTTGACTAACAATACTGCAGTTCATGAATTACTACAGCATAACGTTCCTTTGGTCAGTTCACCATATCGCTTGCCAGCAACACCTTTTCCAACCTCGCATACTTTACGTTTCCGAGTCATCCATTATCATAAGAAATCACGATGATGAAAACAATCTTTGACTCCCAATTGGGTCTGGCATAAAGATGTTGGATGGATTACGAAGGGTACCCTGAATACCAGAATTTTTTGCGCGGTTCCCAGAACGAAATCGACGGCTGCGAGTTTTATTATTTTGATTTACATACGTCCTGCACTTGATGTTTTTATTTAGACGATATGTATATGGATGCAGTTCGGATGAAATTTGAGGCCTGTTTTTCGCCTAAGTCGGGGTTGTGTTTGCCTGCGCGCGCATTTGCATGAAATATAAGATATGCACGAAAAAGCACTTTGCTTCGGGAAGAGTAAAAAGAGCGTTGAAAATAACTTGCAAATATAATCTTCTGAAAATGTCGATGCACTGTTTTTAGAATCAACAAGAAAGTTGACCGCCTGGAAGATATAATTTGGGATGACAAAATGAAAGTGTATACATTATGGAACGTAATTATTATGAATCGCAGAGATGTAGCAAATTTTATTGGTAATTATAATGGAGCTTGTAAAATCATTTAGCAGCATTTTCGAGCTCTGTTATCCATCCTAAGCGTTCTACAATTATCCTCCTACGAGATCTAACATTTGCCATCTGGTTAGCGAACTTTAACTTCACCTTTTTACCTTGTTCCAAATCACCTCATAGACTAGGTATAAAACAAAAATTGGTTGCAATTTTATCAAAAATCGACAATTAACGTGATCTGAGATAGTAATTTCGCAAGGATAATCATACTGAAGATGTTCTCATCGTTTTCCACCTGGGATTCAATATTTGTTAAAAATTCTCCTCGAGTAGCTAGTCTTGATATTCTTCCGTTGCGAAGAATGGAATACAGTTTCACCAAGTAAATCCGGAGTTTGATATTATATAGAAATCTTGATAATTCAACTGAAAACATGCTTGGCTATTATTCAAATTCAATTTTTTTATCTTCGATCTTTTAATTATGAAGCAATTTCCAAAATGGAAACTACAATTTTAAAAAACTGATCCAAAAATACGTCTACTCTTTGGTACCTAATCTATTTGCAAATCTACATTTAACCCTGGAGGTAAAAAGCAATGGAAGGCGAAGAAGGAGGATGAAAAAGAAGCATAGCGAGCGAATTTTGGTCGTTGCGTGTTCTAAACTTAAACCTAAGGACATTATATGTTGTTACGAGGTAAGGTGCATGGAAAAGATGCAGGTTGACGGCAGGTGCTGGCATACTCAGCTGGAATCTAATAAGGAAGCTCGAATGCAGATGCGAACACCCCCAACGGAACTCAATTGAGTGCAGATTGGATTTTCTAATTATCCATTCTCCAGAGTAAGATACAACTCCAGCAACTGGATCATCTATATCTAAAACGTCATATCCACAAAACCTGAAGTTCAAATTCATTGTTGAACGTATCTAATTATAGAAGAAACTGAATCTTACTGAAACTGCAAAATCATTGAATTTGTTGTTCCTTGATTAAAGCATGTTTGATGGAGAAACATCTTTATTACACAACAATGTGCAGCGAATTGCAGACGCAGAATTAGGAAGTGGCCCGAATGAAGTGGGTCAGTGTGCTACGAGCGCACGAGACTGCCCCGACATTGACCCATATATGGTCGCACATTTACGCGTGCCCGTCGCATCCTTGGATGACCGCGTCGCTACGGAAAGAGCTCTTCGTCAGGTGTCGCTCCTCCACCTATTTCCATGCAAGGTCATGAGACGCGCCGAGCTGGGCCGCGAGAGCGAAGTGGTGACGCCAGCGCTCGCGTCCAACGAAGTATTCTCACGACAAGTGGCCACGCCTTACGGGACGCAAATCTATCGATCCGCAACCGGTTGTTTCGTACGCCGCTACTGTATCATCAGCGTCTAGTCTCAAATCCGACCTTGAAATCTTTCCATATTCACAGCTGCATCCAGACGTGCATGAGTATTATAATGGCGAAAGACTCCCATCAAATAAATTAAGTGGTCCTAGGGGAAAAACAATTGACTCCTGTGTCACGATTTGGACGCGAAAACTTGATTAGGGGCTGTTTAACATTTCAGAGAAAGGAGTCGGATATTTCCTTTTTATATAGTTTCGCTTTCGACCATTGGCAGATGTTGATATTGATTTTAAGTTTGATGTAATTAGGTTTTATTAGTGGAAGTGATGTTGATGTTAAAAATTTTATATAAACGGTAATCTGATTTCATTCAAGGTGATCTGGAAGTCCATTTCGTTAAGTTGGAATAGCTCAAATTGTTAGTGACAAACTAATGACTCTTTTTTGGCTAATGAGAATGGAGTGTCACTTTTATGGTAATGAAATTAAATTACAGGTTCTGTACTGATTTCAGAGAATATAATTTTTGAACACGCTGTGGTGCTTTTAGTAAGCTTTCATAATTAATCTTTGTTGATTAAAAACAAAGTAAAAACATTGGATAAAGAATTTCCATAATGAATTTTTCTTAAATTCGAATTTTACAATAATGCTTTATATTGATTTAATTTGGATGCAACATTTTTGTATGCAACTTTTTATACAATAATCTCGCCACGATGAGAATTTTAATTACTAGTTCAGTAAGCGAATTTTTAATCGTCATTGCGATGAATTTTGTATCTTAATCGATACATTTTTTATAGCATGTATTAATGATATAGTTTGGAATATACCTAGAGTGATTTAAATAACTAAAATTGACGTGAAATACTTTCATGCATTTAATATGCAACTTTGTGCATGCTTATTGATTCAATATTTTTACTCAATTTATGATACTAGAAAAACGATCTTCATTGAAAATAATATTAATAATGCAAGTGGGTAGCAAAAGTGGATAAAACTTAATCAAAAAATTTCTACAATCTGTTATTATATGTAGGTCGTAAATAAAAGATTTCATAAACTATGTAAAAGTAAAATAATACTGAATCAATGAAAGTAGCTGGGTGCGTCGGTTTATTTTTCTAGATTATTGATTGTGAAAATACACAAGGGTATTGAATAAAATGGTTTTTATCGTTATAAACATAAGTATATCACTTTTATTATCGCACCATATATAAGAGTCGCCATTGGAGAAATATTTTAGGAGTGGAACAAAACAATCAATTTTATTTCATTTCAGTAGAATCGTTGAAAAATGATGCAGCATTCTTTTAATGTTGCTTTTAGAAAATAGAAATTTATTCTAGAGAACAAAAGCTCCGTTAATTTATCGATACACATCTTCTGTTCACGAAACATTTTCAAAACTTAAATCAAGAGGTTAAATGAATTCTTTTTTCGAAAATTAATTATTACAACAACAATAATATTGATTTTCTTTTAACACAGTTGAATTTTTTGTCTAATAGTGCAGGTTTTTATTTCCATATGAGTAACAGCGAAATATAAAAAGGCCATCAGTGGACGTGATGATTATATTTTTGATAAGTTACCTATTGTTTAACATGTTCAAATAAAAAAAGTGAATAAAAAAATGACAAGTTCTTTTGCGGACGAGATATTTTACTAAAATTATGTAAATGAAACAAATCGAAACAAAAGAAAATTCATTTTCAAGAACAAAGTTATCAGGAGCAAAAGCTTATTGGTACCAGATGATTCTTGTACAAGTGATTATGACTTTTAACTAGTAAATATGTCACGTTAAATGAATGTCCCTCGCGTGGGTGTGACAATTTTTTACGTGTCATTTTTATTATTACACTTCTGCTGTCATTGTTCCGTACTAATTAATGACACTCTAATGTTAACCTTGAACAAGAAAATAATAATGAACAGCTTTTTGTATAATTCTCTAGTCATTTATTGTTTGGGCGTTTGCAAAAAATTAAAATGAACTTGTCCTTTGATAAATATTTATATTTATGAGTTTCCATTAATTGTTGCACTTAAGTATAAAAATACATCATTTTAAATGTAGAATAAAAAGAAAAAATTGCATAAAAGCTATATTGTATAAAATGTCTATCGTTCGATATGGTTATAAAAGTTACACGTATAATGTCAACTATTGTTGTTTTATAAAATATAAAACGGCAGACAATAAAAGATTTGAAACACACAGTTGAAGTTTGGTTTTGTTAATATAAAACTAACTGACGAGCAGTTAACTAAGTTGTAATTTGAAAAAAATGTTTACGTAAATTAAGCGTCTATAATGGTCATTGAATACTTATCTCAAGGTTGGAAAATCTAAACATCAGTATACTGTGAGAAAAGGCTATTACAATTACACTTTTGTTGATCAATCATATAGTTTCAGAATTAACATTTCAAGTAGAGGCAGAGCAGACAGCATATTTCTTTCAAGCATAAGAGAACTATTTTTACGTTTGTGTAATACAAGCTCAGCAATATATCATTTCGTGCAATTGTTCTTTATTCGATTCACTAAATCTGCTGTTTCTCATTGAGTATTGGGTATTTCTCAATCGCACGATTGCGCAGAAAATAAAAAAGCTCATTAGTAGATATTTGTGCGCTTTAATTGCACCTTTCACATTTTGTGTTCATCGATCAAAACTATCGACATCAAATAAACATGTATGTTCTCACACTTTCCCTTGAGCGAATTTATTAATTAATAAATCGCAACAGATTTTTTGGTCTTGTGTTCATTAGTAGTGTCCTTGATGCCTTCAAACACCATAATCTATCCTTTTTATCGAGCCTATCTCCTTTTTTATCCCGTATACTGGCCCACAACGGGTTCTCAGAAAGAGTAACCTTTTCTAGTATGACTAATGCATATTGGCAAAAACCGGGTCCCAAACATAACGAAGGAATAGCTCAATTGGTGTGCGTCGAAGGACACATTTGGTGGAGCATCGTTTTTTCGGCGGATTATTCGATTGACTACTGAGCACAAAAGAGTGTACACTGACATAGGTCATGGTACATGAGCTTCGGTGAAAATATTGAGGCGTGAATCAGCAAATGAAAATAGCCTAACGCGCGCGCGTTAGTTGGTTCGACAGAAGGCGGCATAGATCGGTGGGACATGCACGCGCGAGTTACAGCAAGGATGGCGGACGCCTGTCCTTGGGCTTATATAATCGGGAGGCAGCCAGCGGAGAGGAGGATTCCGGCCTCAAAGCAACGGGCAACGAGGCTCGGCGGAGGGGACGGCGAAAAAAAAGGCAAAAGCGTTGCCAAAAGTTGCAACCAAACGAGAAGGAGGGAATTAAGGAACCGGCCAAACATGGACGTCAATGCGATTTCGTAGAAACCGGAGTTGATGTTCAGCCGGCTCCTCCAACATCTTGCCTTGAGTGTTTCCCTCTTCCGCCGCCGCATCACACTGTGATTCCAGTTAGAGGAAGGAAACGTAAAGGCGGTTCGGTGCGTTGTTATATAAATGGTCAATCGGCGAGCGCATTGTTGCGAATAAGAACTCCGCTGATGGATGTTTTCGTCTAAGCTGAATGCCATGGGTTGGGCTCCAAAGTGTGCTCCAGAATCTGGAATTCGCGCGCTCGATGATTTATCTTGGATTAGCTCGGCCGATAGCATCGGGCATTATGAATAAGTAGATTTGCGAAATGTCCGTGTGTGCAAATGGTGGGATTGTGAAATTTGTTCCATGTTGTTTCTAGTTCTAGTTTTTTCACTCTGGATTGCTTTTGAGAATTTATTGCGCCTTATGCTCGGCTAGTTCAGTGGTTCTGCTTTATTTCAATCTTTTTTCATTTCATTTTATTGTTCGCAAGGCACTTGCTAAATTTTACCTAGAAACAGTTCACACTCGAATTATATACATTGTTTTTAACATCATTATTTACTCTTTTGCTGAATTATACTTTATTATTTCGAAAATAACATAATAATATTGTTTATTTATTTATTGGTTAGCATTGCCATATAATTAGCATTTATTATTTTATGTAAATGCCAATGAGTTTTACAAGAATGAAGAAAAAATTCAAAGAAAATAAATTTTTACGTTATATACATAATGTTTTTCTGCTTTTTATAGCAATTTATATTTTAATTAATACTAATGAATAACTCAATAATTTCATTTCAAATTTCTTATTATTCTTTTTAAAATATTGATACAAAAATGCGTTTAAAAATATATGTTTCTCATTCGAATATTCATTGAATTAAATTTGAATTTTATTATTACGACTAAATTAACAATTTGATAATTTCATAATGAAAGTGAAGCATTGTATTGCTATATATTCAAGTAATTTGTATTTTGTGTCTCATTTAAGTAGTAATACAGATAATGCAAAATTTGAAATGTAAAAATTTGTTTAATAATTATATTCTTTATAAAGATAATCATCTCTTTTTATCTAATTATTTAATTTCATTCTAAAAAGGCAAAAAATATGTTTGAACAATTTGATAAAAAACAATTTGAATTTATATCAATATTTCTCAACAAATCTAACAAGAACCCAGCAAAACAAATGTATCAATTGACATACTCGGCTGAGTTGAGCTAACTTCTCGGCTGTGAACCGACAGATGTCACCACGTTCCAAAGCATGCAATCCAGATGCTGACTTCAATCAGCAGCTACCAAAAATGATTCTGTCTATCTAAATCGTCTTTAAAATTTCTGTTTCTTCTTTCCACAATTTATATTATCACCAAGAAGCTCCAAGTCTTATCAATGCCAAAAATTGCTTCCTGGCCTACCCCAACAAATAAAGCCGCTGTTGTAAAAATCTTTGAACCTTGAGAAACTGAGCAGAAAGTTGGTTTGAAAAAGGGCTGGAGAAAGAGCAAACGACCTTGAAAGTGGGTCGAAGTATGCGATGTCCACTGTAATGGGATTCAAGCGTGTACCAGACGGCGCGTAAGGTGTCATTGGCGTGTATGTATGTGTGTAAGTACAGTCCCGGGCAAAAGTGCGATCGGTGACATAGATTCACACGAGTAGCCGATTTCCGGATGGATCCGGGTGTAGATCGCCGACATAGCTGGAGCATAAGCTTGGCCGAGTCTGAGAGACCTCGACTCTGTACCTAGCGTGGCTTCTCCAACGCCGATCGCTCAAATGCGGTCAATGAACTAGTTCCGTTTCGACCCTGACACTGCCATTGCCCCCAGACAGCAATGCTCGATCTTGGCAAATTTATACCGTCCTATAGGACACACTCACCTCTGTCACTGGACTCCATTATGTCAGCTTGTTGCTTTGGCCGACCAGTCAAAATCACTCGAGTTTTCAGAATTTTTAAGCGCACAAACACGCGCGTTCACGGGACACGGCGCTCGTAGTCAAAATGATATAAACATGGCCGGTCGCGGCTGACTTGTCACAGTCGAGGCCCGGGTCGATGAACTTTTCGTTTGGAAGAAAACTAACTGGTCCCGGCTACTGGATAGATTCGCGCGTCTTCTTGCAGACACGCCGCTCTTATATTTTTTCTTAGGACTCCGAAATCTTGAGCTTCGTCGACCTCGCGCGACAGCAGTTCCCTTCACAGGCGTTAATTCCAAGCCGCTTTCCACCGTGTCGCGCAGAGCGCACCACCTGTCGGACTGGCCTCACACACAGTACTCACAAGGCTTCTTTTCGTTTAACCCCTTTTTCTTCTTTCTGTTTTCATTTGGCTGAAAAGACGCTCTTAAGAAAAGTTAGTTTTTATATAAGTAAACATAATTATGTTTAGGAAAAATAATAAAACAGAATTGCATTTTTAAATACTTGAGCATCATTTTTTGAATTTCAATTTATGGTCAGATTCTTTTTTTCTTTCTCTTTTTATGTCAAAATTAGTTTTTATATTTTGTTTATAACAAGAAATATAGGTTCATTGACGTTATTGGCTGGTAACAATGAAAATGATAAAGTAAGCATGGTGCGCGGTAAAGAGGCGCAGTGGTTAATGAACTAATTGGAGCAATGCGAATTTGAATAAGAATCGACGTATTTTGACAGTGAAACAAGAAATATGCTAGATTCAATGTTTAAAGTGTAGTTGTGCAAAACTAAGTTCATACTGGAAATGTATTTCTTTTGAGAGAAAAGATACGAAGACTGTTATCGTTAGTTAAGATAAATATTCCTGAAGCCTAGTCATGGCGGTCATAACCCTTGCTAATAAAATAACATTTGCATAAAAAAGAGTTCCTGAATTGACATTAGAAATGAAAGTATTAATTATTGTTTGATTCAAGAGTAACAAAGTGAGGTTATGAGAAGTAATAAGCAAACCAAAACTCAATGGAATATCTTGGAAATTAATGGAAAAATGCATTATTTATTTTTTCAATTAATAGAGGTATGTTTGATAAATAATAATTTATAAAATAATTTACATATTATTAACAAATAAATCATAATATCTATTTTATGAATGTAATGTAGATCAATTAGTAGATTTACATTATATTACAGGAATTAGAAATATACCTACATATATAATATTTATTTATTTGAGTATTTGTATAAAATTATAATTCAAATTTAATACAAGTTATTTTTTATTTCAGATGTATTAACAAAAATTAAGAATTAATAAAAATGTTGAAAATAGTAAAATACTACATTCAAGCACTTTGGAAGCTGTTTGCCAAATTTAAATGCAAGTACATAGTTTGCATGATAGGATTTCTTTTCCTGTTGGACTTTTTTGGTGCCTTCACGCACTTCTTTGAGATTACTTATGATGATAGTTTTTCCTATCCATACGATGGAAATATCCAACATTTCGTCACAGCTTTGCGTCAAAATAAAATTCCTGATGTTCTTCCGATTAATAGTTATAACTACTCATACATACATTATCCTAAAGATAAGTGCAAATTAACTGGACAGCAGACATTGAGAATTGTTATGCTGGTGAAATCAGCGACAAATAACTTCAACAGAAGAATTGCTATTCGAAATACGTGGGGATTTGAAAGTCGATTTTTTGATGTGCCTTCAAAAACGGTATTCTTATTAGGAGTTAACAACGAAGATAAGGAAATTAAAAAAAAAATTGATGCTGAGGATGAAAAATACCATGACATTATTCAAGCGAATTTCATTGACACTTATTATAACAATACCATCAAAACTATGACAGGTTTTAGATGGGCTGTGGAATCTTGCTCTAACTCCAAATTCTTCATGTTTGTGGATGATGATATGTATGTCTCTGTAAAAAATGCTCTCAGATTTATCCGAAACCCTGCAAACTATCCGGATTATATGCAGAATTTTGAATCCTTGGTTAAGAGTAAGAGAGAAGTTAAGAACAATGATTTCGAGGCGAACGACACTCAAGTGCGAAACAAACGTTCAGTGTTCGATTTCGAGCTACCGGATGATGTTAGACTATTCGCAGGATTTGTTTTCGTATCAGCACCACATAGACACAAGACTTCCAAGTGGTACGTGTCGTTAGAAGAATATCCATACCATATGTGGCCACCTTATGTCACTGCTGGGTCATACATTGTCTCACGAGAAGCTCTACTTGATATGTACTACACGAGTTTTTATACTAAGCACTTTAGGTTTGATGATATTTATTTAGGTTTGATTGCTAAGAAAGCTGAAATAGAGCCTTTCCACTGTGACGAATTTCACTTTTATAAAAAAGATTATACAAAGTATAACTATAAGTATGTAATAACTTCGCATGGATATGGAGATCCTCAGGAACTTATCCAAGTGTGGCAGGAACAAAAATCATTAGGAAATGCTTGAATGAAGGTTGCGTTGTACTTAACTGTAAATAGTAGAAAATTATTCATTTTGGGGATAAAAGTCAATTTTGTTTGTTTGTTCAATTGGTCGATTTAATTTATTTTTGGACAAATTAAAAATTTAAATATTGAGATTCATTGGTCTTCGATTTGTAAGACTGTGATTTCTAAAAACTTTTATGCCTGAAAATTAAATTGTAGTATTAATAGGGCTCAATATCAATTAATTCATGTATGTCATGTATTTGAACTTATGTCACGTGAAAAGTACAAAATCGTTAAACCAATAATCAGTAAATATTTGCTATTGTATTTTAAAAAATTTTGTTCTTAAATCATACATCGTATATAAAATTATAACTTATAATTTAGGTCTCCATAATACTGTTATATTTTTAATAAATTTACAGCGAAGAGTCATTATGACAATCCTTAGCAAATAGATAATAATTAAGATGAATCTTTTGATGATATAAAATGAGTTTGATAGCAACTCGTAAACAATTAAAATTATATGTACATAGATGCAAAGCAATACATTTTATGCAAAATAATATTAAAGTTAGTTACTATTAAACTACTAAAATGATTCATATCTACAAAAGAGTCATCTTATTGTACAATCAGTTCCAAAACATTTAGCATTTTAACGTCAAAATATTCAGTGCTTATTATCACAGTGAATTTTACTTAATTCGATAAGTTTCATGTTTTGGAAATTGTACATTTTTAAGTCAGTCATGTTAAAATTGACTTGATTTGAGATATGAATAACTTAGTTAAAACATATCTTTTAATTAATGCGAAAATTATATCGTTTCTAGTCAAAAAGACTAAAAGATAATTGTTTCTTGTTTTCTTTTCATATATTACAGTCATTAGCATACAAATGTTATTGTCTGTATAACAATAATTTTATAAAAAAACTAACAAATCAAGTTTATCAACAACGAATCATCTTAATCATTGATTTTACTAAAGCTTTAGTTATATTACATTTACACAACATTATACCATATCCAAAACAATTTCATATCTTAGCCTAAATTGGCATTAAAACATCTAAAACGCAAGATGAAATCTGAAATAATTTATAATATATCATTATCTATATACAAATTTGTACTTTTTAATCGTCAAGCATTTCACATTGTAAACGCGGCAATTAATATAAAAAAATACATTATTTATTAAAACTTTTACTTGCTATATTATTTATTTTGCCTATATTGATGTTTTTCTGATTCTCCCTTTAAAGATTGGTCTATTGAGCTGGTTTCTCGTTTGAGCATACTAAGGAGCAATTGAGAACTTTCTAGTATCTGAAAATGATAAGAAAATTAATCATTTTATTGAAAAATGTTTTTTTTTTGTCAGAAATTTTAATTGTTGTACATTTATATACTTCACCTTAACATATGCAGTTTCAGTTTCCGATATAGTCCGATCATATTCATTTCTTACAGCTATTTTTTTTGCAAGGCTATCATTAATTCGGGTCAATTTTGAAGACATATTTTCAATTTCTTGTTGTAAACGACATTTCTCAGTTTCTTGAGATTCAATTTGATGCTGAAGATCAGTTCTTTTCTTTTTTAAATCTTCTAAACCTATATATTTAAAAAGTATCAATTAAATACCTACAAGTGTTTTTTCATAGTATCTTCGGTATATTTTAGATAAAAGTATAAAAAATTATGTTAAAGATAATAAATGAAACTGAGAAACTATTTAATGTCATTTCTGAAGAAAAATAAAACAAAAATAGTATAGAAAATACATAATTAATTTTTATAAAATTATAAAATGAAATACTTCAATTTTTTTGTGAAAAAAAATTGGTATTCGTTTTTAACATTTAATATGTTGTAATAAATCAATAATTCAGTTAAAACTGAAAGATAAATGTTTAATAAATAGTGAGCATTTAATTTGTTTCTTTCATCAAAATCAGAGGTTATGATGGCAAACTTACATTTGACAAGTTCTTGATTATAATTTTGTAAAGCGGCACCGTGCTGTGACATTTCCGTTTATTTTATTTAAATATCGTCGCTATATAATTTTTCATTCTCTTGTTTATTTATTTTCTGAGCAACATAGCACTTTGGATTTTTTAAAAACTATTATGGTTGACAAGCAGCGACGCCGACGCACTAACGCATTTTGGTACAACCGGTCACTGCGCAGGATCTGTTAGAATCTTTTAAAATTTAACTTCAGTAAGAAATAAGCATGTATAAAATTTTAAAATTGATAACATTAGAATACAGCTATTTGGTCAAACAATTTTCCTCTAAAACGATAAATTATAGTAAAATAAATATAAAAATAATAATTTAAATTATTAAAAATTTAATCAAACTATTTTTATTACAATTATATTGTAGTAAGAAAAAAATCATATATTTATTCATCCCTCCTCTTAACACAAAAAAATTAATAAAAAAAATTTAATTTTCGAAGTAAATTATTACATGATTTAAATTTTTCATTATTATTCTAATTTCTACCACTTTGTAATTTTGTAAGCCGCATTCTAAAATAATAGCTACCTATCGTTCTTTTTCTCCATAATCATTTGAGAGGAAAAAAGATATTAATATTGACAAGTAAATATTTCTGCATTTATTTAATTACTCTATCTCTCTCTAACTCACGTGATAAAAAGAGTTGGTTAAAAATACTTTGTGATAAATTTATTTGGTAGACCAACAAACATGCAAAATATTTTTTTTTAATCGAAAATTTAATTTTGAACTTCTAAAAATAAAGAAATGAAAATTGCTCTTTTATCATCAAATCATCTTCAAATCTAAAAATATGATAAAACTTGTGAGTTTTAAAAAGTGAATACAGCGCCACCAATGTGCAAATCGTCGTTGCAGGAGCTGAGCGTTGTGGACTGCAGCGCACACAGCCATCTGGCATTACGTCAGTTAGGGCGAAGTGTAATCTGACTAAGTCGACAGGAGGCACTAATACCAGCGACGGTGACGGCCATTATTGTTTCCACTACCATTTGCTTGATTTCGGAACGTGGCCCTGCGAATTCATCGGCGCTCGCACCACACTGTAATTTGGCTCAGCGTAAAGTAGCAGACCTCGACGTCGTAGCTCGCCAAGGCTCCGTGCCACGACATCGGTACGCCCGCCACGTTCGCAACAACGTAGTATGTCCACGATGAATCCCGAATAGTAAGTACCAACGAATGTGAGGGCACATTTCTCGCAGAAGCCTCGTCGTCGAGATTCAAGCGTCAGCTCGTGTTCATCGTTCGATAATCAATCCCGACCAAGTTCATTGACAGATTCACTGTCCCGTAGCGTTCTCTTTCTCGCACTCCCTCGCTTCGTATCATTGCCTCTCAGTTCTCTATTCTTTCCCCTGTACTTTGCCAATGAACATCGCTACCCACCTATTTGTTTGTTTGTGTTTCCACAACCATTTTTCCACAAACCCACATTGATTAGCTAATAGATTCGTTTTCCCCAAGTTTTTCCTCCAACTTCTTATCTTAGCATATGCAACGAGCGACAGCCTCTTTCACTCATTGTTGCGATGTCCTCCTACCTACCATTACTCGCTTGTCGTTCAAGCCCGACCATTGTCGGTTTTGTTTAGATGTTTGCGTTGTTATAATACGATTTTTCTCATGTGTTATACTATTGAAGCTGCATTTTGTACGAATATTATGTTTTTGACATAAAATAAAGGAATAGAACAGCTGGATAAGTCTATGTTGCTTTACAGGCCATTTAAATCTGATAAGCGCTTGGCTGATCACTCGCTGACCACAGTGTCTGACAGAGAAACCGATCTTGTTGCTAGCCAAGGATGCTTTGCATCAGGGCGCTAGAAAACAATTGTTTACGTCGTCTCATTATATGTGAAGATTAATAAATATGTATTTTAATTGCAAATTCGTGATGAGTCACCGAATTCATGTTTGTGTGTCAATTCGGGTGATTTAGTGTGATCAGTTGAAAGATATTAGATACAACTTCTGTTTATTAAATATTAGACATGTTTATTTTTTGTTAGTCTTTTTTATTGTTATTAAAGTTGTAAGTTTCATTATTATGTTATTTGCATTCATCGAGTCAATCGAAGGTAAAAGTTATAATGATTGATCTGACATACTGTGATAAAAAAGTTATCGGAGAATGAATGATTTTCTTATTTCTTCTTCAGCTTTTTTCTAATTATTTCATTTAATTACATGAGGCATTTCTATTTTATTTTTGTACAATTACTTATTTTTATATAATTTTTGAAGTTCAAATTTAAAGCTGACTATATAAAATATCATTTTTGTTTGTATAAAAAATCAAAATGTTTACAATATTATGTATATAAAAACATGAATAAATGTCATTAATGAAGTGTTATTATGTATAATTCAAATCTGTTTTAAGAAGTAAAAATTTTGTTATACCATTAAATAAAAAATATTGAAAAATGTATTTATATAAGTGATCATTAAAATCAAACTTATGCATTGAATTATAAATAATAGCACTATGATTCATGACATATATTTGAAGCTATATATTTCACAAATTAAAATATATTAATCAAACTATACTTTATGTTTACAAAAACAGAT
This sequence comes from Psix sp. ZL-2020, assembly GCA_022817045.1. Taxonomy (NCBI): domain Eukaryota; kingdom Metazoa; phylum Arthropoda; class Insecta; order Hymenoptera; family Scelionidae; genus Psix; species Psix sp. ZL-2020. The sequence goes on along the minus strand of JABFQD010001040.1, from coordinate 3,383 downwards.
GTTATATCTGGATTTTATAATGACGTTTGAATGAATTTGCTTTATAGAGCTTGTCAATAATAGATATTGTAATATGATTCATATATAAAACACGATGTGACATTAAAATGTTGCTTTCAGCGACTACTTGTTCAAACTCCTCTTGATTGGTGACTCCGGCGTTGGAAAGTCTTGCCTACTGTTGCGTTTCGCTGATGACACATACACCGAAAGCTACATTAGCACCATCGGAGTTGATTTTAAAATCCGTACAATTGATCTTGACGGCAAAACAATAAAATTACAAATTTGGGACACTGCTGGCCAAGAACGATTTAGGACAATCACTAGTTCTTACTATCGTGGTGCGCATGGAATAATCGTAGTATATGATTGCACAGATCAAGACACTTTCAATAACGTGAAGACGTGGTTGGAGGAAATTGAACGCTATGCCTGTGATAACGTTAACAAGTTATTGGTTGGAAATAAGTGCGATCTTGACACTAAAAAAGTCGTGGACTATGAAATAGCCAAGGTATTGTATGATTCTATTCATGATTGTTCCTACTTTCAATATTTAAATTATACTATTATTTCACAAATACATTAATGTTACTTTTTATGTTTTTTTTTTTTTTTATAGATACAGTAATTGAAATTATGTTAATGACTATTATAAGAGCAGGAATATACATTTCTGTATAAATTATGAATTAATTGGATTATTATATTTTGTTTTTTGTTTTTATTTACTTTTTCATAATAAATTTAACGAATTAAGTACAAATTTAGTTCAAATCCATTTTGAGGTTACTGTTGATAATTTTGTATAAATTACAGAATTATAATTGATAACGAGTAAAGTTCAAGTTGGATTTGAATTATAGATTTTTTTAGTAAATTGTGCTTTAATAAGAACAGAATATCATAGAAAAACTTTGTAAGTTCATAATAAGTCACTTCTATCGCAGCAATTATATGAATAATTATGTTCATTAAAATTCAGCATTATTTCAGTATCCTCATAATTGCTATATTATCAAGTATCATACTAGATATTTTTTGTCTTCAATATCTTTGTTCTTCATTTAAATCTTTTTATGATAGCTAACTTTTTATTGGTATTTATCAAATTTGTTAAATGAATGTAAAATTATTTCTATATATCTTTTTTTATAAACAATGGTAAAAATAATCACAAATTTATGTGTAAAAATACTATTTTTTTATTTTATAGGAATATGCAGATCAGTTGAATATCCCGTTCTTGGAAACTTCTGCAAAGAACGCGATGAATGTTGAACAAGCTTTCATTAAAATGGCAACTGAAATCAAGAAACGAGTAGGGCCTCCATCGAGTGCTGCCAGTGATCATCCTAACCTCAAGATCGATCAAGCGCGTACCGTCGACACTTCTCAAAGTTCAAAATCCGGATGCTGCTGAAACGTCTAGTTTCGCGATTTTGATAACCAGAGTGAGCTCTTAAACTTATAATGACGAAACTTGAATATAGAGAAAAATTTCTTAACATACAATTTGGAAGTATGAACATTAAAGACCAAAAGAAAAAAGCGAACTTATGTACTTTGCAACGTTTCTTCTTCATCCGAAATTGACGGGAGACAAAATCAAAGTGTCTACGCTATCTGTAGATTTGTTTTTCTTATGCAATTAATATAATTTCTCGATGTAGGTCTTGTGTATCATGTGCATTATAGTTATTTATTATTACTGATTTTTTTTTCGTTTTTAATTGTTACAGCTCAATTTCAATTGAAGTTTTAACCATAAATGAAAAAAGAATAAAGCAATGAAAAGAAAAACAAATAAGAATACATACGCAAACAGCAAGACGAGAATAGTGTAACAGAATAGTATAACTCTATTCTTACAAGATGAGAGCTGGCTTAAGAATAGAGTCCCCTGCATCGTGAACTCCACTCGACCGTTCTTCATTTTTGACAATGGTCCTACTTGTTCATTTTTTATACGAGTGTACTAAAATTCCTTAATCCTAAAATGAATGCAGTATTTTTCACGCAAGAATATGATTCTGATAGTTTCGCGTTCAATCGACGATTAGACGAGTCGGGCCCAGACTGGTTTTATCATTAATGTTCATTCGAAAAGCACCAAAAGGAGCCGATGTATACAATAGTTTATGTTAGGATTGAGTAATATTGCTTCAATCCTCTATGCGACATATCTTTATCACTGTCTAATTTTACATATGTTTTACGTCTAGAAAATTATTTCTACAATTTATAGTAAATAATGGCAAATTTTGTAACAATTGAGTTGGAGAAATATATTTCATTAAAATATTTTAAACCATCTTTTTTCTCTCTTTTTCGCCGGTCCAATGCTTAAGTGATTTTGGTGCACTCAGTATAAAGGTTAAATCATAGGTATATACATAGATATTTGAATAACAAACACAGTTATTAACTAGAGAACATTTGGGTGCACAGGTGTGAGTGAGAAAATAAAAGTAACACGTGTACGAGTGAGTATCGCTGTATGAGAGAAATTACGACGATTGAAACGATTATAAATTGGAAAAAAACAGTCGATTAAGACTGTTGAGTACCATTTTGAATTTCAAATATGGGTGTTATGATGTTATAGTAATGTGATTTTCTAGGAACACAAAACGCAAAATGTGATTCAGAGTAAATCAGACGTGGTAATCCATTAGATTTATTAATTGGTGAAAATGAGTTGACTTCGGTTTTCACATTCAATGCCTCGTTGCTCCAGAAAATTTTGCACCATTTGATTATTAAAACGCAGCTCTTAAAGCTTTATTAAAACTGATATTCATAAAAAAAAAAAAAAAAACAAATTTCATTTTTTGTAGTTGAATATTGTTGTTCAGATTAATTTTAAAGAATAAAACAAAAACGTCATTTAACATAGATTTCGGCGGAGAATGTTGTTATACAAATTTCGCGAACTATGGCTATAACTTCTGACTGATGGAGGGACTTAATTCAGGCACCACAAGTTCAAGCACAAGATTGCAAAGTCTGTAATATCTTCCATGCGAAATTGCCAAGGGTTATCGATTTTTATATAGTTAAATCGTTCTAATCAAAATAAGTGGGTAAATATGAAACGGATACTTTGTGACTTTCGGAGAGAGAGGAGTTAAACATAAGACCGTAGACAAATTACATTTCACCGATGTATTTTGGTCACTTTCATTTGCATTCATGTATTGGCACTCGCGAATTACTTTTTGCGAGAGAATGTATATAGAATGAGGTTTTAAAAATGGAAGGTTTAACGTCAAAGAAAATATAATAACTGCTACACTTCTGACGCAACGTTCTATATATATATATATATATATATATATATATATGCATATACATACATATATATAAATATAATTTAC
>JABFQD010001039.1:0-20483 GCA_022817045.1 Psix sp. ZL-2020 | reverse complement strand
TGTTAATTGCTTTTTCAATCATAACCAAACATTGATGCTTTACATAATTATTTTAGTTTATGCTCTTATTAGTTTATTTGTTTAGACAATAAATAATTACCTTCGAGGAAGATTTGATAATTACTGCTTCGATTTGGTAATTCGAAATTAATATAATTTTCTCATCAAATCTAAAACGATAAATAACTTTAAATTGCAAGAAATAAAATTGTGTTTAATTGCAATATGGTTAGGTCAATTATAATACATTTATCACGCAAAGAATCGTAATTTTTAATGTTACATTGTTTTAAATAAAGAGTTATTAAGAGTAAGAGTACTTTGTTTTGTAAATAATTATTATATAATCAATAAACAATGTTAAGTAATTTTAATTGAATTAAATTAAAAATTTTGATTATCGTAGGAGAGGACCATATTTGCTAAAAACTTTTCTATTAATTGTATTGCATATAAACTTTTGTATGAATACACGTAATATTTAGAGTCGAATGTAAATCATAAAATGCTCTGTCATTTTATCTTGATACATTAAGTTCAATTTTTGAGAGATAATGATAAAATGGATAGTGTATGTAATCAATGAGTGCATATATTATGTTTTACAAATCTCTATTTTAGTTTAATAATCATTATAACTGTTACTACTTGTGTTTGACTAATGAATTTTCCCCACTGATTTGTTTGTGACGTATTGACTGATTAATTTTTACTTACGAAAGAACTCTCAACAATTTCATAATGAATTTCATCACGTTTCATGTTGATAAAAAATTAATTTTTTATTGAAATATTAAATTAGGACATTTCACCATTTCAAACAGCGTTGAACGTAGTTAATATTTATATATTAAAAGCAAATATAAAAAAATATAAAGAACAAAATTTCATATTTCGTTGTGAAATATTTTTTGTGTTGTGAAATATCGCATATTTTTTGTTGTGATTGTAATAAATATATCATATTTTTATGAATGGGACTGCGAAATAATGTTTGATTGCGAGATAAACAGTTTTTGGATATTACAGTATGTACCACCGATACTTTATAATAGAATATTGTGATACATACACGTGAATTAATAATATGCATCACACTCATTGAGAGTTTAAAGTGTATATGAATTTGCAATAAACATAACTGTCAAATATTTGTCATGAATTCGTGGTTCAATTTGTTCGTTCACATTTGTTCATCTCTTACAATATTAACAATTGAATTGAATCTAATTGAATTCATTTTGTTTTGAGAATATTATCCCAAAATTGAATTAGATTATAATGGTTGTTATAGAAAGTTAAGAGATTTTGTCAAAGTTTGAAATATTTACATGTGCATGATTTCTATTGCTCATTATGTTTATGAATGAAGATGAACTATTTGTATGTCAAATTAGATATTTTTCTCTCAAATGTATGTTATACATTGTATGAACTTATAATATAGAACCACTCGTACATAAACAGAATGAGAAAAAATTGGACACTGCACCTAGTTAATTATAAAGGATAATCAATGTATTAAACGAGTCGTTATTGTGGCTGAGCGATGTAATGCTGAAAAATAAGTTAATTCGTAATGAAGATAAAATGACGCAGTTTACATATCTATGAGTGAAGCACGATTAATAAAATGTGGACTACTTGTATGATTCAAAATGGTTACGGGCCAAATTACATCTTCCATTACGTTTAATTAACCGACATTGGCGTAGCTCCCAAATGAAGTATTTAAACATATCAAAGTCAAGCAGCGTTGATGATTCGAGCTAACCGATTTGCATACGTTACAAAGCATTAATCAGTATAAGTTTTTGTACGAATAAATAGATTTTTGGAACTGCAAGCGAATAAGGAGTCGGTGCATAAACATCGTACATATCAAGTGAATATTCATGTTTATGTTAACCAGCCATCCTCGTCTGGGTCCGAGCAAGCCTCGAGTGTACATTTCGCTCCGGTGGGTTAACATAACGATTCTCCGTGGGACAAATTACGTAGTCTTGTTTGAGATACAACGCACAGGTATGGCACGTTCGCCACATCGAGCCATGTCGTGACAACTCCTTTGCAATCAAACCTCGTTCAAGCCCGATAATTGGATCCATCGTCGCTGATACTGATATCGGTTGTTTTCTGCCCGAACAATCGTCCTTTGTTCAGAATTAAGTATATGTGATAAGATTGGGGAGGAATGCCGTGGGACACATTGTAGCGCATCGTTAATTAACTGCCATTGGCTCGGAACGACTAACAGAATAGACTAATGGAGTCGAGCTCGAGCGGCTCTGATTGAATAATCCGTCCAACTGATTGCTTTCGTCAAAATTCGTCCTGACTGATTGCGACCTAATAAGGAACAATTCAGAGGCGCGTGATAAGAAATCACTGTTTCGTCGATAACTTGATTTCCCCGGGACTTTTGTGCGAATACGACGATCAATTCGCACGAGCTATTTATTTACGCTCGTCGCGCTGCGAGAAAAGCCAGATGAAAGAAATTAATTAACTCTCCAGAGATATAAAAATTTATTATTATGTTTGAATATTACGCTCGGTGACTCTCAAGGAGCTGTGCGGTTGAGCTCATTACATGCCCAGCTAGACACCAATTGGCCACTTCCGAATTAATTTTCTTCTTCGCTGATTCTAGCTCTAGTACTTGAGGAATGAAGAATCGCGAGGAGATAGATTAATGCTCATATCTTATCCGACGTTTTGGCTTTTGTACTTTGACATCAATGCGCGTTCCTTTGGTCTTATCGTCTTTTCTTTTTCCTCTTTCCTCTCTTTTATTTTTAATTAAAATGCAAGATTTTCAGTTACGTAAGACAGGGTTCTTAGTCAAATGAGCAAGTTTAGAAATGTAACGATAAATAATCATGTGTTTTGAGATTAAAAAATGTTCTTTGTATTATCATGATTAGCTAGGCTAATTTTGAATTTATTTCAAAATTAATTCATTTTCTTTACAATTACAAATGCCAGGAACGTACTTACTCCAAAACCATTATTTGTACAAATAAAATGGAAATCTTAATTCTAAAATTGAATTGTCATTTGTTGCGGAAATTATATACCTTAATTAACTTCTAGCACTCTTAAAACAATGTTGAAACTAAATATCTAGGCATCACCAAAATAACTCATTATTCGAAATATTGCATTATTTAAAATAATGCATATTCCCTGTAAATATATCTGCGTTTAATGTAAAAACATCATTCTTCATTGTAGAGACAATCGTTTGGTTACCTATCCTCTGAATAGCTAAAACACTGAATTGTTCAATAAGCTAATATAACGTTAATTATTAAATTGGATGATTGTTTATCGTATGATTTATTTACTCTGAAATAGTGGAATTGAGTAAAAAATTGATTTGATTTTGATTAAGTAAACAAGTTAAAATTGTTTTAATTCGAATATACTTCAATAACTTGATTAATAAACATGATAATGCATGTTCATTAACATTTCCAATTTATTCATACACAATATGTCTATACGCATGAAATAAAAACAAGAATTCAAACATATATGGTGCAAATAGAAATTCAAATTCAGAATATATATACAGTTCGTTGAATATAACGCAATTCATAAAAAATTGAATTTTCGTTTAACTGTTTTCACTCTACTATTTTTGTTTTTTGTTTGCCTCCCCAATTAAATTAATACCAATAAAAATTCAACTAACTCAATTTCAATATGCTAGTTTAAATAAAATCACGATTTTTCTAGGAACAATTTTTTTTCGATTTTCAATCGTTACACTAGCAAAAACATTTTATGCATAGTGGAGAATAGAAAATACATGAATTGTGAGTTGTTTCAATTTCGAGCAAAACTTGAATCTCACTTCGGTGAAGTATGAATTGTTTTTTGCTCGATTTTTTGATTTAATGATGTTAATTCTATTTTTTACAATACACAGATATAAACAGTTTAGATTATGCAAGTTCGTATGTAAGAATAACAGACAAATGTGGTGAAAATATTTAGGGGCACCAGGTGTCAAAAAAGTAGAATTCGAAAGTTCAGCTGGCTCGAGTTTAAGACAGCTGACATATCTTCGATTACAAATTCAATTCTTTTCGAGTCTATTCGAGACCTCTCAGTTTCCAAGTCGGGAAATGATACGTTATGAATATGGTTTTTGAAGTATTTTATTTTTTTTGTTTTCTTGAAAAGTTGTATCATTGTTTAATGTTTCTTTTTTCAATTAAATTTCATGATTGCAATCTTCTTTATAATTGATCAAAGAAAATTCATTAATACAATTTTTGTAATGTCAAATAAATGCCACAGCTGAAATTATAATAATCCAAACTAATTAAACGCTTCGAGAATTTGATGGGAATCTAGAAAATATTTTAGTGGAAATGAAAGTTATTCTTATATAGTTTCATCTCAAAATATAAGTTTACAAATTATGTACTTGATAGAATTAACATGGAATCTAAGAATATTAGTAAAAAAAAAAAAAAAAAAACAATGAAAATAAAACAAGCAAAGAATAGTTGGATAATAACAATTTTTTTCAATTTATATCTAAATATTTTTCAAGTATTCTTTACAATAGATTTTATATTTTAATATTTATATTTAATCTTACATTCAATTTAATTGTTATTTTTAACTATGTTGTAGGTGATTATATAAATCATTCCATAAGGAATTTTAACACATTTCAGAAAATTAAATTTTACAATTTGTCAGTTCATTATTTCTAGCAGCTATTGAAATTATAAAAATATATTATCATAGTAAGAAACGTTGATCTCTAGAATGCCAGCGTTTCAATTTCATTCAAATATTTGTGATGGTTTTGAAGTTATCACGCGATTTAAACAAGTTTGATACTGATTTGGGTTTTTGTTACTATTCTTGAGATCTCAAATTTATATTTAAACGATATATTTAAACATCTGTATATAGTTTTTGATATCTTCAAAAAAATGGCAGGGTTCGAATTTAGAAATTTATTAGTTTTGTTGTTTATACATCGATTCCAAAATATTTCGCAATTTGTCTATATTTTTAATTAGATTAGTAAAAAAATTTTATCTGAAATACTGTTTTATATTGTAAATAAGTTCAATGAAATAAAAAAACTTGTGTAAATATGTTTACACTTAGAATATTTATTTAACTAATAGAGATGAAGAGACTATTATTTTGAGGAGAAAATAAAATAAATTTTATTTTTAGTACAATTTAATTTATAATCTGATTAAAGGAAATTATATTTTATAAACATACATATAATGAGATTGGACGCAATGAGACAAACATGCTTATAATTATTAACGACATTTTCTTTCAAACTGTCTGATTCATTTCGTTAGCATCTCATTATGGTCATTAAATAATTTTGCGTTCGTCCTTAATTAGCAAATAATTATGAAAAGAGTAAAATTTGTTAACAAGCGGTATTAGTGGTTAAATTCATCACGCAATTCTGTGATATAACCACTTCCAAGACATCGTTATAACAGCAGCGATACAAGCTCGAGTTTGTCGTAGATAAAAAGCCTTGTTTTCATTCAGAATAAGTTTGCAATGCTGCGCACAATGGTTCGAAAGACAATGAAAAGGCATAAAATCTTATAACTATTATTTGGGAAAAGATCCAAAAGGCATTATCTGTGCAAAAAGGATGAAAAAAATTAAAAGCGGAAGGAAAAGTACACAGAGAGAAGCTGGAAAACGAAAGACAGGACAAATGAGAGGCAGAAAAAGTCAAAAGAAAAGAAGAAAGAGCAAAGTAGAAAAAAGTCGACGGCGGCCGAAACGACAAACCAAGCTACAGAATAGACTTTTGACCTCGATAAATTGTCGGGTTGCTCATGCCAGCGGACATCGGCAAAAGCTGCTTGAAGGTGCAAGTAGTCAGCGCATACGCTGAGCTGTTATCATCGAAACAGCTATAGCATTAGTTTCTCGGACGCGCGACTATCACAAAGAAAATCAAGAGTAGCCATAGAGTCGATCGGCGGTGCGAAATTTCTTGCCCCGAGACTATGTTTCTTAATAGCTCCCTCAAGCAATGCTGGGTCATTACACGTTAGACGTGTGTGTGCATTGCGACGTTAGTTTTCGCTTTAGAAAGCAACGGTCAGGCATTCTGTTTCACTGAAACGTTATATTTTTGCGATACCATCACTATTGGATATTCTCCATTTCTCGATCTCTGCGTCAAGTGCAAACATAAGATTATAAAGGCAAATATATTGTTGAAGCTGATCATTGATGAAGGTTAATTTGAAAAGTTTAGAATTTAACTTGAAAATGGTCGGCGCTGATTTGCAAAAGTCTGCTGTTATCGCAAATGTTTAGTCGCTGGGAAAACAGGCTGAAATTGGGCTTTAACGACATGTTAAACATTTGGTAATGAAAACGATATCGACGCTTTGTTACACATTGGACAAGTATTGTTACAAAGGGCGGCTATTGAAAAAGTCACTTGATTGATGGTGTTGGGGGATTCGAGGAAATAGATTTAGAGAAAATTGCGTTTCCGTCCGGATAGTTAATGTGACTAATTTTCATAGAGGATATCGCTGTGATTAATATATACGCGATGCGCGTTCAACTTGAATTTATTTTACATTTATCGCCGTCGACAGTTTACATAATTACGCGGTTCGACGATCGAATGGAATGGATTTATTTTTATTCACGTTTTTATAACTCTTCGCACGTATTTTCCTAGAAAAAACTCAATAGCAAATTTATCGAATCTACAGCTGCGCGGGGTAAAGGCGAAATGCAAATAACTTTAATTCCATAATCTTGTGACTAAGCTGAGTCAATTTCACCGAAATATTGGTAATTCATAATTTATGCACGAAACACGCTTCTTTTCGGTTGACTTCACTTTTCAATTCGATACGAATTTCGATATTAGTCGTGACGTTATTACAGTTTTGGCTCGGCTGAAATGTTTTAACTTGATATCCCAAATTCATGATGCAAGACGTTTTATTTCCGCGGGGCGTTTCAAATGACGAAAAAAGGTCAAAGTAATGGAGGTGGATAAAATACCAGCTATATAACTATGTGTGCCATAATATCGTTATGTGCTGAGTAAAATATAAGACTTTGTACATTAGGTAGATCATTTTAGCTGAGCTTACTCTATAAAGATAGTACCATTTCCTATCCATAAATTTCCACCTATATAACTCTTTTCAGATTCTTGCTTTAATTATCTGTTTTGCTTGCTGCGACAATTCATTTCGCAACGGGGAATCGCTTTCACGAAAATATTGTCGCCCTCATTGAATTAAGTAAATGTTGTTGGAACAATAGCGTAACGTATTCTACGTATAACGAAGTACTTCAAATACCAGGTGTGCTGTTGGTTCAGTAAATATACATGTTTTAATAAAACGAACAGTTAGGCATTTGCGTTTTCAAATCCCAAATTCAATTTCAAATATAATAAACATTATGCCATCATCGCAAACCTATTACTTATGGAAATAACTATTGGAAACAGGAAATATTTGAATCGTCTTTGAGTTTAATCTAACAACTAGTATAACTAGTGCAATTCGGAAGCTTGTAACGCGATTCATAGGGGAACCTAATCTCCCATTCGATATAGAGTGTTATTATAACCAAATTAAGTAATCAAACATTAAAATCTATTTTATTATGCAAATTAGCGAATATGTTAGAGCTTCATTTTTCTTTCTATTCAGATGTCATTTTGTGATTAAAGTAAAATATTTTTTCTACAGAACTCGGTCAAAAGTGTATCTCATATATATACTATAATCAAACCGATGCTTACGTCACCGCCATTCAAGGTGACTGAACAATTATTACAATCAGAGAAAAGTGCAACCACAATGCTGTAGATTACAATATTTTTGAAGTACTTTTAATTATACTAAAATCGTAAAAAAAACGAGTGGATATTATGAAATTTATGTATACTTTATCATCTACGAACCTACGTCTTTTTACTTCACACAAATGAGTAATGAAATGGATTGAAATTCATACATTCTTCATTTTTCTCCAAATAATATTAGTATTTCATTTCAAATCATTCCAATCGAAATTAATAATTTGAATATAAAATAACGCACATTTGTCATTAATTTTACAATAAAGAGAACTAAATATAATTAGTGTGTAATATATTACATGTATTATTATTATCATTTTACATACTGAGTACACTTTTGTTTAATTATATAGAATATATATCTTTCATTTTCTGTACTATGAAACTGAACAAGGTTATGTGATTTTATTCTAGAGGATCGTTTTTATCTGTTATATTTTTATCGGGATTAAAACACAGATATAGAAAAAATATGTTTATGAAAATCATTTGAAATATTATTATTATTATTATTATTATTATTATTATGTTGCATGCACGCAAAATTGTACGTAATGAAAGTTATATCGTACTTTGTTATTTTACATACTTAAGTCTTACTAAGTGCATGACATCAGAACTGCAAATTCATTCTAAGCGCACGCGCGCATGCTATGTGTAATGCGACCACTTTTAGAGTCCACGAGTAAGGCTATCTTTAGTCAAATGAAGCATAAATTAGTCATATATTATCTATATGTGATTATAGTGAATAGAAAGGGACCATATATTATCGATATATTATTATATTAAAGAAAATTTCTCGTATGATTAGGTCATAGGTTATACAGTCGAAATGTGATTCACTAAAAGTCATAACTTTTAGTTATCGCGACTCCGATTTAATTTGCCAGAAATAAAAAAAATAATTGCAGCTGTCATACAAGTATCAAATTATTCTTTTTTTACGTAATACTAAATATACGATCTATATGTTATTTATGTATTATCCGATTAATGTTAATATTTTTGTATTTATAACAGAAATTTGCATAATTGAGGTATTTTTGATAGAGTATTTATTTGTATGTTGATATATATGTTTAGAGAAGGAAAAAAAGGAAAGAAAAGAGTGTCATTGTTGATGTATATGAGCAAGATTTATTTTCGTTATCTTGAGGTCGAAATATTAAATGTTAAACACTTAACGTTTACTTTCAAACACAAACTATGTTTCACAGTGATAGAAAGCTTTTTTGTCAGTCAAATAACAGTGAATAATATGACACGATTATCGTAATATCTACAATTGGTACGAGAGTGAAAAAATGAGGTAAAATACTGGTGAAAAGTGTGGAAAAGAGAGCAAGTATGCAGGATAGCCTTTAGTGAATGACATAATATATGAAACGCTTTTAAATAGCTTGTTATATTTTTTAATGGTTTTCAAGAATATGACGTTATTACAATGGTTTTCAAACGGAGTTGTTTTTTTGAAAAAAAACAGTAGCTCATCACTAACCATTTCATTTTTTGGGCAGATATCAAAATATAAATTCGTCTGCAGTGTCAAACACTGATGAAGCCACAAACCATTTTTTTGCGGCAGCATTCATTCCACATAGAAATGTAGTCTTGCCAAAGTGTATCAGCGATTTGCAATTATTTTGGTGAAAATTGGCCAACCGTGAGACTGAGCCAACTACAAGCTTTCATTAAAACTACAGCTCGGCTGTGGAAATCCCTAGAAACTCGTTTTCCGAATCGTACGGGCAAAATATCCGTTTTGCAAACGAAGTTACGAAATCGCAGTGCACGTTATCGCGGATGTTCATTGAATATAAGACGGCGGATTCGATTTTTGCATGCGAGTTAGCCAAAGTTTAGCGGCCAAGTGCTTCCGGTGTCTCGGCATCCGCGAAACCAACAATCGCCACGCATAATTAATTCGTCTCGTTTATGTTCGCACAACATTCTTCCTTCTCCCGTCCAATTCCAACGCTATATTTATTGATACTTGAGAAGTTTCACCGCGAGAAAACAAGTGTAGAAAACTAGATTTTAAAAAGCTCAAGTTTTATCGATTGAAGTTGTGCAATCCGAGTGCAATGAAACGAAAGAATGAAAAAAGTTTACGGAAGAAAAGAGCCACGCGCGTCTTATTTGCATGGGTTGCGTTATCGCAAATTATTCAAAAGTTTTATATCGAGTAAATTAATGAAAAGGAACAAAGTCGGAGTGCGAGCGCGGAAACAGAAAGCAGCGGGACTTTCCGGGGTTTCCCCGTATCAATAGTTGTGTCTCGCGTGAATCGATACGAGTCAACTTGTTATTCGCGCGCGCGACATACTCATCTGATGGTCGGCTTGTCTTTGTCTGCTCTGCAAGTGTAAACAATTGTGCGTCATACTTGCATATCTGGTCGTTTTACCTGGAATCACTTGGCTGTGCAATTCGGACAACTTTTTTCTAAATGACCCTGGATTAGAAGCTTTTTTCATCCAACTGTAAGGGTATTTGCACCCAAACTGCTAGCTTGTAGCTCTTTTTTATTGCCACTTTTTATCCCGTCGCGTTGTCGATGGACTATTTTTTAACGTTAGTTACTTTTGTGTCGGATTAAAAGAGACGTTTCGCGTATTACTAGCATGCAAATTTATTTGAACGCTCAACTTTTTGGTCTCTGCGCAATATTAAACCACACTCTCGGACATAAATTTCATTCGAATTTTATTTATTTCTTCCAATGTATTTTCGTATTTTTGTTTGATTAAGGAATTAGAATAAACCGATATATGTAACACGTGATATGAGCAATAAAATATTGTCTGACGCTTTGTTTGATCATTCGACGTGACGCTGTGAAATGAAACGGCGCGTGAAAATTCATGGGCTCAACTGGAAACATTTTGTAATTGAAAAACCAAAAATCACAGAAAAAGCATGCATTTTCGTAGCGCCATTTTAATGCGGATTCAGGATTATGCACATTACCGCCGAATAAATTTACTTCATCGAATCTCTATTATCTGATTTCGTCCCCGTGTCAATAGAAATCTTAATCAACTGAATGTCTGAATTAGTTTCTCTATCATAAAATGCTACATAATCAGCTCAAATCACATAAGTCAATTTAGTAACTTTTACTATAAGACTTAGTATTATCAGGTTCAACTTGAAATGAAATAAAAAAAGGACAAATTGAACGAATTTTAAACTGTCGTTTTAATGAGAAAAAGGAATTTCTGATGTTCACGAATTCGCGCTTACGATGCATGAAAATTTAGGCATCGTTATCATCGGCTCCAACTTGTTTCTTGCGAAACACAGGCACTCTTAATCTTACAATACAACTTGTTATATTAAGTTGACCTTTAGGAAACCGACTTTTTAGCTTTAAAAGAGCGACGCTATAAATTGCAGCATTTTCCATTGCCGGAAACTTGGAGATTAACAGCTTTGCATTAAACACAGTCAAAAACTTGAGTAAATTTAGTTATATATAGTGAAGCGTCGCAAGGACTGGCTGTACTATGTATGCATTAGATTACATTAACATTAATCATGAGGTATTTTGGAGCAACCTTAATGGAGTTCATTCAAAGATGAACGCAGTACTTTTATAAAGTACATATTTTTATCAAACGTACATATAAAAATTATTTCCTAGATTTATCAAGGTTGACGAGAATTATACTTCAGGCAAAAGTATCACGACGAATAAAATTCAATCATCAATTTAGCTTCTAAAATACGACTAAAAAGTTATCATTACAGATGTATAAAGTTGTTTGAAAACATTTTCACTTAAGATCTTAGTTTCTTCTGGATCATTATTATCAAAAATAAAATATTTTTGCGAAATATTATTTACTGAATTAAATTTTATTTACAAAATTCAAGCCAAATAAATTTTTTATTAATTTCAGAGATAAAGCCAAAGATCGTTCGGTATTGTTTTATTTATCTTTACAAAGTAAACCGAAATGGATTACATTCTCGAAAATTGCAATACACCATGTGAGTTCGAGCTTTCTTAGTATGAAATTCCATGCAGAGAAAAATGATTTGTAAGGCTTTGCTGAAGCAAAGTAAAACAAAGTGAAACTTTAGATGAAGTTTTTGGAATATATCGTCGATATTATCAGATTTTCATTTCATTAATTTATGACATACCAATTTATAGAGATTAAACAATTTTATATACCTCTTCTTAAATATAGTTTGTCTTATCGTTCAGTATTTTTCATGCAAACTAATTTTGCATTTAGTTCAATTTCTTTCTTTACCAATTTTTCTGATTAATTAGTTGGAACAAATTATCCAAACACACCGCCGACAAAATATTTCATTTTGCATTATATACATTAAACCAAAGTCTTCTTTCAGTTTTATGTAAATACTTACAATTTCCCGGTTCTTCACGTAATCTTTGTTAAAATTTCCCAAATGAATAATATGTACCAATTTAGACAATATAATCTGCGAATCATTCTTGCAGATTTAGTTTTTATTTTGTAAAATTAATGTTAAACTCGCGTCATTAAAAATTGAATAGTGATTTATCTAAGATATAAGTTCTTTTATCTAAAATTTGTAAAAGTAGTAATAGGTAAAATTAAATAAGCTTCTTTTTCAAAAAATCCTTTTAGTATCATGCAATTTATTTTCAAAGTATATTTCTTTGAATATCGACATTTATAAAACTGATACTCCCGTAAATAACAGATACAAAAATGTATGTGCGCAGAAAAAATAATTATTTTTTTGACATCATCGCTAAAAGGAATCGCACACGCGAATGTAAGGGAAAAGCAAAAAAATACAGAAACTATTAATAATATATATGTAAAATATAAGCTGAGCAGAAACATAAATCTGTTTTTCTAGCCAAACATAATTAACATGTCGAGATTAAAAAGCAAATAAGTCTTCATCTTGGAGCCGGCGCGTGTAAACTGAAAAAAGCGGCTTGTAATTCGGTTGGTAATTAGCGCTGAAGGAGAAATTGAAACGAATGTTTTCGACGTCTCACACGGCGCCATAAAGGGTTACGAGCGAGCGAAATTGGCGTCATCTCGATATCGCGTAGTTCTTCTTGCTTGGTTCCATTGCGCGTCCACTTGGACGCTGCTTTTCGCGTTGTTACTTTCACCCGTGATTGCATTGGACTTGAAAAAAAAGTTCTAATACAATCAGCCAATTAACGGATCCTTGATTCGCGTACAAAGCTGCGACCGAACGAGACTTCGCTCCACAGAAGAGATTTCGCCTAACGAACGTTACCAACGAGTTAATTAACTTTTTTGCCGCGCCGTATTTTTCACCCCGGTCCCTTTTTTGCGTCTTATTTCGTTCAGGAGCCACGTTCATTATCCATTAGAATAATTATCCGCCGTCCACCACTGCTTAACTCCTCTCGACTTCGTCCAGCCGTGGCGATAATTCGCGCCATTCGGATCGCGAATTCTCGCATTTGTACGCCGCCGGTCAGTCGAGTGTTCCGGCTTCTATTAACGGCGCAAAAAAAGCTCGACCGGAAAAAAAGCACAAAAAATGCACCGTCGAAATTTTCGCCCGGCGCACGTTCTGCGAAACGGCTTTAACGACATAATCAGGGTTTTAAATAAAATTTCAATCGGGCTTTGTCATTGCGACACTGTTTTTCTGCTCGCTTTTTGTTGCTGCGAAAAAAGATTAATGGGATTGAGGGATTCACCGCGAGATCGACTGAGATAACTTCCGGCTTTACGCGAGTTATTATGTAATACAAATGATTTCCACTAATTACAGCGCTGTCTCGCTTTTCTAATCTCGCGTTTTTGACTTGGCTCTGATATTAAAGATCAAGGTGAAAAAAGTACTAAACCTTTGTAATTTATGTTTCAGGTAAGGCAAACAAAATGGATGTATGTCCGTAGCAAGACATTAAAAGACATTTCCTCGCAATACAGGGCTTTCACTGTGAAACGTCACTGCAGTAACTGTATGTATTTAAACTGTAAAACAGTCGCGCTGCACTTTGAACGTCGCGTTGTTCTCCGTGACAATTTTGGCGAGCGTAACGTAATTCAGCACTTGGCGAATAATTACACGCGTGCCATAAAACTGCGCGGTGTGAGCCGTATATCATTAGGTCACGCGCATAATTTCGCGACGAGTCAAAGCCACTAGGCGACTCGGTTTCTTGCCCGGCAACAATTTTCCAGTCGGGCTATCGAATGCAAATTTGTGGCTTGTTAAAAAGTCGCGCACGTATGTCAGCGGGAACGGGCCAGCTGCACCAACAGTGTATCGTATTTTTGCGAGCGATACATTTCGCGCCGTCTTTGTCGCTCGCTCGTGAATCAAAGCTCTCATATTTTTCGGGCTAATGGTAACCAAAATGGTTCGACCGCGATGTTTAGTTTCGCTCGAAGAGTACCTCCGTTGCAGTTATATTTTACCGTCTACTCGCGAGATATTTATGCTTCATCGATCCACATTTTTCCATGACAACTTGACAAGGTGCGCCGTCGAAGCAGACAGAGTAGAACTAATATCTTGTCACATTACGCTAGCCACTTTTACTGTTAATCCACATTTTTTCGAATAAGTGTTGCATATTTCAAAGCTGACACTTGATAAAAAATAGACGTCGCTATTCGCGTATATTTTATCACTAATAAACAAGGTATTTGCAATTTTTGGCCAAGCGCTATTTTTTTATTTTTCCAATTTTCAGACAACAAGAGAATTTATCAAAACTGCTCTGATAAATATAATTTGTTTATCGTGTTTGACACTCCTGTGATGATTTACAGCGTTTAATAATTTCCCAAAAAACAAACGATCTCATCATGGTGTCGAACAATTCTTGTTTTTGGCATTTTAATCGCTTATATTGATTCGACGACAGAGTCTGTCGTATTCGCGAAATTATACTGGTCTTGTCAATATCCGAAAAAAGACTTGGTAGTGTAATATGATTTAACGTTCCAAATCGGATCAAAGTCGGTTTTTAGGATCAAAGATGCCCTACCAATATTCCATTATACTCCCGTATCAATTTTTCCAAGGGATTCTATTCACCGCACTCGATACCGCTCACGGACTCAACATTTCGACTTGTAATTAAAAAATCCACTCGATTGCGGAAATGCGAATGCAATTCCATCGGATGTTATGTTTTAATTATTGAACAGATGATTCGGTAAGATTTCTTCGCAATCGAAAGAAACTCTATAAATATTCTCTAAGTAAACGTGAATCAGCTTTGCATGAATCTCTGTCTATGTACACATATGGAAAACTGTCTCTTACATTTCTAGACACTTCGTTGCGCGCATGCATTAAATGTCCATATCAATCGTGTTCAAACTTATTCTCCCGAGAATCAAGTCTTCTCCGATCATCGGAGAAACGTCTTTTCATGATCATGTTTGCTTTCATAAAGCAAATACGTTTAAATTTTCGCATATTCCAAAGCACTGAGTTAGTAATATCTTTTGAATTCTCTTTTTCCACTTGTAATGAAAGTGACATTTTGTCATTTTGAGTTTTATAAATCTACCGTAATATAAATCACAATTCCAATTATATTTTCATGTCGTGTATTTTCATATGTACACATTTCATTAACATTCCCATTACACATAATAATTTGCAATTATACTGAGACAAATGAAATACCAAAAATTTCTTTTCAAATAGTAACTGGACCGTACACTTTTCATTGAATTGAAAATTTATACTAAAAAATAGACATTTTTTTATTCAACAATGATTTTTGAACTTTTTAGCCAACGAGAATTGGTTATCGCTTAAATAATTGTTTTTTATTTTTTTTTTCTGAGCATAGTTTCTTTGATCAAATTTGAACAAGTTTTTTAATATTAATCAAAGAAGAGAAATAAAGTAAAAATGTTTTAATACTCATGAGAGAAGAAAAGAAAACATAAGTGTAACAATAAGCATTTATGAAAAAAATGGAATCAGCATCATAATTCAAATTTTATATGTATTATTTTAAGGCGGAAAACATTCTTCATGTAATTGTCAGTTAAAGATTTATAGTTTCTTGAATTATGACATTTATAAATTATTGATTTTTAGCGATCGGATATTGAATAATTAATTTTAATGATTTCAGGTAACTGTTTTTTCAAGAGTTAATTCCGTAGAAAATAAAAAAAAAAAATAAATATAAGTATCATCCATTTATTAATGTATCAGTAGAATTATAACAAAAAATTTAGACCATACTATAGTATAACTAAGTACAGATAACATTTTAGTAGAGGATGACATGTGTTTCAGATCAAATTGTGCACTAAGAAAAGTAAATTGCAGAAGTAACAATTAAATGGCGCCAATAAAAATTAAATAGTTAATGTTATGATTTAAATTGCTGTTCTTAACATTAAATTGCTATCGCTGCAATTTAGTTTTATCAGCGTATAACCTTATTTCACTTAGAATCTGTAGCTTTTATTTACAATAATAGATATTAAATTCTATGTTAAGTATAAAACTAATTGAAATATTGAAATAAATTTTTGTCAAAAATGATGGTTTTTCAAAATATTTCACGAAAAAGGATTTCTATCGGTGAATTTTCAAGAATTAATAAAGTTAATTTTGATTTAACTTTTTGCCGAAATATTCGTGACGTAAATTTCGCAATATTCGATTTTAGATAAAAATGACAATTTTTATGTTTCATTATAATAATCTACGATGTAATGTTATACCCTGAAAAACAATTTTTGCGACATTTTTAACTACATATATAACTAAGCAATTTTTTGTATTTTGATATATAAATTTAACAAGATCGATTTTGATTTTATGCAATTCGTTTTAAGCTTTTAATCACAGATTTTTTGTGAATAACAATTTCAACTCAATTTTCAACTAGATTTTTGCAATTTTATTCGTCTAACTATAAGGCGCCTGAAGCATGTGTGCAGTGTACTGTTTTTTCAAAGTTATTATCAGTTTATAGTTATTGTCTGTCGCGGTGAATTTTCGGAGTTCACAGGAAAAATATTATATATATTCACAAAAATTTCATGGCAATCGCAACTTTCGTTATATGTAAAAGCGCAAAATGTTTTATGGGAAAATGCACGAGTGATCATTGTATTACACATGTACAACGAATATGTTCGCTACGCCGTAAATTTCACAAATTTCTTCTGTGTTCAGTTTATGAATGCTGCTACCGCAATATACTCGCCCGTGGTAACCGTCAATTTGAGTTGAGCTGAAATGTTTATGCTTTATGGTTACTATAACGATATTTTTCCGTGATGGTATACGTTACACTTTGTGAAAGACTTACTTTATTTGCTAATACGTTACTTCAAGTACAGTAACATAAACATGACGAATAATTTATTGAAACTAGACGAATTACTTTTGATTTGTTCTTGGAATTAAAATGTGTGAAGTGTTGCACTCAACTGTATTTAATTAATCGAAAACGATTAAACGTTTCTTGGTGTCACTAATAATTACCGTCTCCCTGATTAATATCTGTCCAAAATTTAATACCGCAAATATCCAATACTTCTGACTTTTGTCTTGCATTCATTAAAGTAATTTGATCTTGTAATTTTGTAAGACTCTTGTAGAGGAAGAAATTGACATTATTTTCTGGGTATAATAGTTCGAGTTTAATATTTAAAGAGAGAATTTTAAGAGGAAACTTTCAAGAGTGGCATACAAAGCTCGTCGCGTTGCCAAGGTGGCTTTAATGACGCGAGCAAATGAGAATGACTGGCGATTAAATTGCGATTGCCAGTCTTACGGGAACGAGAAACGTGTCTTTCCGAACGATAGGATATCGACATTTATGGAGCGATTTTCGAAATACGAGCTCACAAGAAGAAGCCCACGTGTGTAACGACACTACACAAGACGTATTACGTGTTTTGCGCACGCTTCGATAGGTTGTTTTCGCACGGTCAACTCCTGCTCTGTCAACTTGTAACACCTGTTTGTTATACTTAACTAATAAAGAAGGTCTTTCACTACTTAATCCGTCTGGAATTAGAATTAAACACAGATAAACGTGTTCAAATATTTTTGTTTTGTTTCAAAAAGTGGTTCAAAATTGCAAACTACAAAAGGTCACTTAAAGATATACACCAAATTAAAAACAAAAATGTAAAATAGGAAAAGTAGATATATGTAAGTGAAAGATTAAACTGATTTTTATAAATACTTGTTAACCTTCGGTGGGAAAGTCACTGTATATAAAATAGAGCACAAATCGGTTTTATCATCTCAGGTTGATTGAACGTCAGGTGTGATATTATTGCAAAGTCTAAACAGGGTTTGTAAGTTCTGATTGAAGCCATATTGAATCGAAATTGAGTATTAAATATTTCACAATGAATTAATGTCATTGTATATTATTTCTTGGCTTTGCACTTGATTTCTTTTCAAGCTATAAGTCACTTCATGCTAATTCAGCTTGAAGATTCACTTACTAATCACGACCCTACTCTAAGAAGAATAATCACATTTACTAATATTTCCAAAATGATTGCAGATTCTCAACTAGTATTTATACACATTTTAAGTACAAAATTATTTATACACTTTTGACCGTACTTTATTCTTTAAATCGATTATAAATTTTGGCTCATTAATACAATTCGTTTTGAAATTATTAGCAAGTTTGTGCAATCCTATTAAAGCTCTTATAAGGATTTGCAATTATATGTACAATTTTGATTTCCGTAAATCAAAATTGATTTATGTAAATTTTCAAAAACAATGATAATTGGAATGAATCGTGTGTTAAACCTATCGATTTTTTCTATAGAAATGTTATAACATTAATTTTAATTTTCAATTTTATCATTGCTTAATTATAAATTTACATATAATTAGTTTTTACTACGATTTATTATTACTGACCTACAACAGTCTATTCACAAGTGACTATCGAAAGTCTTAGAAAATAGATCACATATTCTATTTATACTATTATCTTAACTTATGCGAGACTCCGATTATTGCATTGTCAACACGTAGCATTTATTAAAATTGCCTCACTGTTAGTACAAGTTGAAATGACTCTGAATGTCTGGAAAGACATTATTGTTGTTTCCAGTAAGAAGAGAGACAAACTATAAATATTTCTATAAATATTCCACATAATACGTTATTGGTTAATATGTTTATTAAATGTCATTTATTATTTTTAGCGCAAAACTTGTCAATAAAAATTATATTTTTATGTGCATCACTGAATTATTTTTATGGTGGCATATTAAATATTAAATACATTATTTTCATATCGTGATATTATTAAATATATGAAATAAAATTCAGGCAGAACAATGTAACAAAATCAGACTTAAATGTTAAAAGTGTAAAACCTTAATGGAAACCTGTAAATGAAGTTTAAATTTCTACAAATATCTCATATTGTATAATATTATTAGAGTAGAATACGAGAATTTATTTTATTTCATCTTTTGTTAGTGAATATTATAAAAAAATTGCATTGAAAATTATTATAAAATATATAATAAAATATATAACTAGTTAAAATAATAGCTTGAAAAAACAACGATTATGGTTAATTACAAAAATACATTTTAAATCAATAAAACCTTAGAATTCTTATGTCCATAATTAGTCAATGGACCAGTAATTTATACATTTAAGTCTTTATTACAGAAATTGTAGGTAATTGTTTTTCCTAGTAATTAAACTGAGGCATACTGGTCTACCGTACCTGGTCGGCATTATGCCAAAGCCGAGTCGATCGTTATTTTTCTCAGGACTACGTTAAAATGTTTCGGGAATTCCACGACCACTGAAAACTCAATTTCAACCCCTTTTCTTCACAAATTACCATGCTATCATTTCCAAACAACACATGGACAAAGGTTAACTATAAAGTTGTTTTGAAAATCGTTTCAGATAATGTATACAGTATCATAAACGTTTTTACATTAAAAGATATTTGTCCTTTTATCTCAAAATGAAATACCTTTTAAATCGATTGTATTTTTAACCTCCAGCATTATAAGATATTATCTCCAGTGATAACGTCGAACATTGCACTAATATAAAACAAAAACATGGTCCTGATAAGGTGAACCGAAACATTACTCTCAATATTTAGATATTTTCCGATATTTTACAAGTTAGAAAATACACAGACATATCTATAAAAATTACTACAGTATTGAAAATATTATTTTGATAGAACGAAAATTTACGTAGGATAGAGAGAAATTCATATTTCTCTGATAGTTCAATACTCATTTTATGACAAAGATAGTAATTAGTATGGAATTCTAGTGTCAGACAATTCATATTGTATTATCGAATAATTTTTGTATTTTACAATTATTCATGATGCGGCTTATTTTGATGTATTGATATGGCTTATATTTTTATAATGTAGGTTCAAATTAATTTATTAAATTTGACTCACTTTAATTCAGCTAAATAATAAATGTAAATGTATGATATAATTTTATGAAAATGAAATTGGTAATTTATCGTCAACAATTTTTTTTGTCAAATGTTACAATCAAATGTTTTTTTATACTCGCATAATATTTCACAATAAAAAATGACTTTGAAACTAAAGCTTAAAAACTGAAAAATTAAAGCTAAACAATTTATT
>JABFQD010001038.1:0-20483 GCA_022817045.1 Psix sp. ZL-2020 | reverse complement strand
AAAGTCATTTAAGGTCAACAAAAGATAAGAATTAAAAAAATTTTCATTCTTTTACCCTGTATATATATCAAAATCAAATTTAATCAAGCGATTTTTATAAAAAAATGTGGAAAATTATATTAAAAATATTATTGAAATTTCATGTCAAATTATCAAAGTGTATTGTAGCTATTAATTTTAAAGTGTTAAATATGTTTCATTACCACCAGAAGCCTTAATATTTTATATTAATAAAGGACAAACAACACGATCAACATAAAATCATCTTATATTAATATAAACTAACGTAAATTTCCAAATGCACCAAAATAGAAATTAGAAATAAATCGAAATAAATTACCATAACGTGTCTTAAGTATTACCAGCGTTGAGAGAAGATAAAATACTTTCATTTCAAATTTTTCTATCCGATGAAAAAATGTATTTGATGATAATAAAGACTGTTCGGCGAATGCTCAGTGCGCGTGAGTGCGCGTGGAATAGCGCCGACAGTGCCAAGTGACTGACAGCGAAAGACACAGTCGGCAGGCTCGGCAGTTCTACACGTCACGTTCAAGATGGCAGATCCAATAACAGAAATTATAAGTGAAACTGTGGAAAACATCACAGAAAATGCAAACAAAACGGGTAAAATTCCTGCAACACCTGAAGGCATGGCTGTTGCATACAGCAGTCTCGTAATAATGGCCATTTTACCGATATTTTTTGGTAGTCTTCGGTCCATTAGTCACCATAAGGAGCAGCAGGTTAGATTGACACGTAACTCTAATTTCCCAGCTTTCCTGTTTACGTTGCTTATTTTTAACAGATTTCTCTTTTCTACTTATGTTCCAAAAATATTAATATTTTTATATATATTTTTTCTTTTTACTGCCACGTTTCAGATAACAAAAATATTGACATGTTTATATGCTAATCTTATTTTTGAAATAAAATCGTATTTCAAAACCAAACATATGACGTGTTGAATTTTTTGATCAAATAAATTTAAACATGGTATTTTAACACAATACCTTATCAATACTATTTTTGAACAATAATTCTGAGCATTTATTCGAAAAAACATGAAAGAAAAAAGTGACCACGCTTTACTTAAATAAACACATTTTCGAATAATGTTTAAAATATTGTTTTGAAAATTCCTTTATTGACTGTTTTTAACCTTTTAACATCTTTCATAAATATAGAATAATCTAACATGGAAAACAGTATTTTATTAGCCAAAGTGATTACTTCTATATTCTATAAATAGAAAAAAAGTCGCTGTAAAATAATGAATACTAGCCAATGAATATAAATCATGCAATTATATTTGAATTGAAAAATTTAAATCAATATGTAATCTTTATTAAAAACGTTTGGTTTGACAATATAGAAACAATTCAAAGTGAGTGGGGAAAAGCCTGATACAATGTCTCAAAAAGAAGCCGTCATGTTTCCCGTAGTGGCCAGCATGACATTGTTTGGATTATATATTTTCTTTCAAGTAAGCCAAATAATTAATTCGATGTATAATTTGTCATTAAGTAATTATAATTATCTAATAATGATAATATTGCCTGAGTTATTAATAGAAATATTAATAGAAATATTGTTTTACAGATATTTTCAAAGGAATATATAAACCTACTTTTGACCGTGTACTTCTTTTTCCTGGGAATTTTAGCTCTTTGTCATATTGCAAGGTGAAGCCCGAAATGATCAAATTCAAAAGTGAAATTCTCATTCCAATACCACAGGTTTAATGAAACAAATTATTTATTTTCAGTCCGGTAGTTAATTCTTTGGTACCATCCTCTATTCCTAAGTTCCAGTACCATATCAAGTTCACCGAAAATGATAAGGACATTGTTAATTACAAATTTAACACACATGATATTGTGTGTCTATGTTGCTGCACTCTAGTGGGGACTTGGTACATTATGAAAAAGGTACAGTTACTCTACAAAATAGTAATCTTTATTTTCAAAAAACAGAAAAAGAAAAACAAAATGTGTTTTAAATTTGATGAATGAAAGGTTTTGAATTACAAATCAACATTTGTTGCAGCACTGGATAGCAAACAATCTTTTGGGCATTGCATTTGCCATAAACGGCGTTGAGATTTTGCATTTGAACAATGTTGTGACCGGCTGCATTTTATTAATGGGTCTGTTTGTGTATGATGTCTTTTGGGTATTTGGTACAAACGTCATGGTAATGGTTGCCAACTCGTTTGACGCACCAATCAAGCTAGTATTTCCTCAAGATTTACTTGAAAAGGGTTTAGCCGGGCAAAACTTTGCTATGTTAGGACTCGGGGATATCGTTATTCCTGGGATCTTCATTGCCCTTCTTCTCAGATTCGATCGAAGCCTTAAAAGAAAATCAGACACCTACTTTTATACGACATTTTTCGCGTACTTCCTCGGCCTGATCACAACAATGGTAATTATGCATTTGTTCAATCATGCTCAACCGGCGCTATTGTACTTAGTCCCAGCTTGTCTTGGCACGCCACTTTTCCTAGCTCTCGTCAAAGGAGATCTAACGACTTTATTTGCGTAAGTTTTTAAATGAAAAAAAAACATGTTTCATATTTTTATGAATATTTTTCATTAATAATATTTGGACCTTTTAGATACGAAGACCATCCTTCCGGAAAGAAAGAATCGAGTGTCGAGAAACTAGACAAGGAAACGCGGACGATGAGTTCGAAGAAAGAAAAATAAGTCTGAATGAAACTCAACCACCGACGTTTATCGTTTTTTCTCGATCAATAGAAATCTGAATGACTTACTGAAGAACGTTACTTGCAACAAAAACGCACATAAGCGTTCGATGTGTAAAAGCATTCTGCGTGGATGTAATATACTTCCTTGGAATACGCTTCGTTTCCACTACGAGACATTTTGCCTCGCATCGCATACGCGATCGTTCTTGTGATCCCAAAGTATTTATTTGACATCAAGAATGAGTGTGTATTTGCGTTGAGCGAAATATTTTAATCATAATTCATCGAACAGCACACTTCAAATCTTTGTCAAACATACAAGCAATCCTTTTGCTTTCTTTTTTTAATCTTTTGAATATTGCAACTTGTTTAAAGTTGATTTTTCAACCTTGTAATAAATTAAGCAAGCCTGAGACAGTGGACGATAAAAACGGTTTAACCGAATAAATGAACAGTTCATATTTGTTGAACACCATTTAAACTGTTTTTGAATATTTTTTTATACTACCGAATTATTGATCTAATTTGTTTGTTATTAAAACACTTCGTTCGTTGAGATTTGTGTAACTTCCACAAATATGTGATTTACAATGTCTTTTGCAATGTAATCAAGCAAGAAGAAAAAGGTGAAGAATATTTTGAATTGAATATCAGTAGATTCAAGCTGTACATCGAATAGTACTCTAATAAATGTCTGTAATATATGTTTATTTACATGTAACAATATAACATGCTATTTTCAATAAGTATCGTTTGATAGTTAAGTAAAACTGTTAAATTTTATTGTATCCAAATGTCGATCGAATGTTAGTAGTTTTTTTTTTCAAATCAACTCAGATTTCTTTTGTATTGTGTAAATATCTTATGAAACAGTTAATTTAAAAATGTAAATTTGAAATTAAAAAATGATCCTACAATTAAAGAAGTCTTAAGTTAGTTCGGAAATAATTGTATATCATTAGTGTATTTAATCTTGGTTTATACGTAGTATAAATTACTACGCGACAGCGCCAAGAACACTTCAAAAATTATACCGCATTGTAAGATAAACAAAATTCTGCAAATCTTGATTTCAAGTTTAGGTAAAAAGTCACTAATTAGTTTCATTTCTGACGTTTTCACAACTTCTTGACAACTCTAATCGTCAGAAGAAAACGAACACATTGAATTCAGCATTTGTATTTACAAAAGTGTTTTGAAATAAAAATGTTGACAATCTAAAACATCCTTTTTTTCTAATCAAATCATACCAATTAATTTACTTGGAAAAAATACAAATAATTAATTTGTTTAATTTAAATAAACTGCAGCTACATCTAGCAAGTAAATGAAGGTTTATTCCCATAATTATTGTTCATTATACAAATAGAAAAGTGCAATTATTTTAACTTCATTGCCTAGCAGCATCTTCGATGGCTAAGTTTTTCGACGTTATTGGCGGCAGGTCCTTGATTCCGTCTTTCGATACCTTTTGTACGTGGAAATTGGGCAGATTGACTAGCAGTCTTTTTTGAATTTCTCGGACACACATTTTCAAAATCTCGTATCCTTGTTCCTCAGTCAAGTCTAAAAAAGAAACGCCAAGGAGAAAATTATGAAATTCCAAAAACTAAGCTGTAAAAAATATCACAATCAATTCTTTGATATTCACCATAATTGTGGTATCTATCTAACACAGTGATGGCAAAATTTCCACCATATCCATGACAAGCGTAAGGAACTTTAACACAGGATGCCAAATAGTCGACGTAATAAAGTTCAGGGCCGTTTTGCTCATCATACCCAGCGATGAGAAGATTAACATTATATGGTGTTCTTGATCTCAAATAATCCGCCAGGTTTTTCCTTGTAAAACTCGCAGCGGCTTTTGGCGACATTTCGTAACCGTTACGCATTTTGTACAATTGCATATTTTTGCCAATGTATTCAGAAAACTGCGTGGTATCTCCAGCTTCGCCACAACAAGCCATAACGATTTTGTCTGACATTTTATGAATCTTCTTCTCATCTGAAATACAATGTCTTTTTTGTGAATTTATTTTCCTTTTTTATTTGTTAAATTTGATAAAGACAATGAAACAATTGGGAAAAAAAACTGGTGATATGATTTAATTTGCATAACATTTTTGAACATGGTATATTAATGCATTTGGGAGGATGAATAAAATGTGCAAATATTCGAATGAACTCACCGCTTTTCATCACAATAATAGACATCGCGCTTGTCATGTCAGCAGCGACGAGAAGAAAATCTTTAAATTGAACTCCAATAAGACACTCCATTTTCGTTTAAACTCAAAACGTCTTTTGTGTTAACCGATTCTTCAAAAGCCGATTATTTAGTAAACATTAAGTTACGAGGATGAATAGTCTTTCTCGGTAACTTAGGTTAAGGCGATTCATAAAACCAATTGTCACGCAAGAACAGCAACGCCAGATTGAGGACTCGGCTATACGACCTTTGTACAAGAGAGACAAGGACAGCGCTATATGATAGAAAGAGAGATCCGCGTCACCCAGTCCTCTATCTAGTATCTCTGCGCAAGGGGCCTCTTTTGATGCTACAGACAAGGATGCACGATGATTCGTCGCGAGATTCAAAGCTGGTTTTCAACGGTCGTATAAGAAGTGAGACAAAAGATCACAGCTACAGCGAAAGACAAGGACAGACTATACCCCGTGGCGTTTTAGAACACACGCTCTTGTGAACCCGGCTTAAGTGTCGTTGATGGCTATGAATGACATTTTCTGATTACAAAAGAAGTAAGGGAAAGCAGGAAAAATAATGGAATCCGGAGTGAGAAGCAACAGTCAAATGTTTTGCGTGTTGTCTCCAATCGAAAATGCGATGTACTTTTAACGACAGCTCAACGCGTAAGTAATTTTGCTTTCGAATAGTCTTTCTCTCGGCTGATTCGCTGGCCAAACAACTATGTGGTGTTCGCACGTACGTACACGTAGACAACGTAACGTTACACTTCGAGTTTGTCTTCGTCAAGCAGTCTTTTTCCGGTTTCGTGCGTTTAAATGCAAAATGAACACAACTTTAAATCGACGACTGCCAACCTCGGGATCGCAGTCAGGCCGTTGAAACATCCATTTATGATAGTGCGATTATGTACATTCTACCCGATCAATCTAAGATAGTTGTCATTTTTGCAAGCAATGCAAACGTTTTTTATCATTTTGTACTCTTTTGAATCTATGTAATTGTAGAATATGACATATAACTTTTCAGCGAACTTTGATTCGCGCAAGCTGTTGGGTTGAAGTTAGTGTCAAAAGTCTTGTCATGTCACGTGAAGTGTCACAGCTATTTGTTTTGAGTAAAGAAGAGGTGGCTTTTTAAACGTCACATTTTCGTTATTTGTATTTTGATCTGTTGATACGAGTGATTTTTGCATTGTTGGAAAATGACATTTTTATTACGTCATCTGAACATTTCGAAATTTGTCCATTTTCATTTTAAGCTTTAGTCATTTTTAAAGACCCGAATTAATCAACTTTTCCTATTCTACAAAAACCAAAAAACGATAATAATTAATTATACATCATTCATACATGTTACAAATAAACAAATAAATTAATACATATTTTTTATTTTCAGGTTAAGAACAATAATAGGTCATATTTTTTGATTGGTTCAAAAATCGACAACATGACGGAGGACATGTTAGGTGCAGATATCTGCAGGGTCTGTAGGTCGGAAGGTTCAGCAGAACGACCTTTGTTTCATCCTTGCATATGCACAGGGAGCATCAAATGGATCCATCAGGAATGCCTAGTGCAATGGATGCGCTACTCGCGCAAAGAGTATTGCGAGCTCTGCGGCTACCGCTTTTCATTCACTCCGATTTACAGCCCCGACATGCCCCGGCGATTGCCACTCAGCGACGTCCTTGGAGGCTTGTTTTCCAGCGTCGTCACTGCAGTCAAATACTGGTTCCACTACACTCTCGTTGCTATAGCTTGGCTCGGAATCGTACCTTTGACTGCCTGTCGGACCTACCGAGCTCTTTTTAATAGTTCCTTCGATCTCGTATGGGTCTGTTCATCTGTACTCATCTATCATTCATTATCAATACCTTTTTATTTGAGCAACTATTGACGAATCATTCAGACTTGTAAAAGCGGGTTTTCTGTTCTTTCAAACATTTCATATACCATTTTTATATAATTGAATGTAAAACTACAGCTTTTAGACAACGTAAGAAAATGTTTATTAATCAAATATCAAAGTCAAACTGCTTTCTTCTAAACAAGAAGATTTCATTCAAATAAATTGAATGAAAGTGTACCAATTTGTACACTTTGAATGAAACTGATTTGTTTGAAATGTTTCGCTCATTTCATTTGTCATACAATGCATTCGTACGGTTATTTGCATAGATTGTTAACGTGTGCAAATTGCTAATTAACTTTTGTATTCGACTTGTAGATAATGACGTTGCCAATGGAAATATTGTCAATGGAGAACGTCTCTTCAGACGTGTTTCACGGATGCTTTGTGGTGATTTGTACATTGATAGCATTTATTGGATTGGTCTGGCTTCGAGAGCAGATTATACATGCCGGCGGGCCTGAATGGCTCGAAAGAGATCAGGTGTTTGTGCTGAATCAGCCTCAAGCAGACGAAGCACGACCGATAGAAGAACGAAACAACCAAAGACCAGTTGCTAGGGATAACAATAACATTCCTCCCTTTGCTGACGAGCCCCCTAGGGTCGAAGCCAACAACGAAGGTAATATTTTGTGTTCTGTTCTTCCAACTGAGATTAACATTTCTTCACTAGAAAAGTCAATGAAAATAACAATTACAGCTCAACCAGAAGGTAATGTTTTCGCTGAAGGCGCAGCACCTAGAGCCGAAGGCGAGGCTGAAAATCCAGTAAATGCAGGAGCTTGGAGAGCACAAATACTCGGAGGCCAAGCTCAAGGCGAAGCCGAGGAAGCCAACTGGCATCCCATGGACTGGGATAGACCAGCGGAGGAACTAACTTGGGAGAGACTTCTGGGATTGGACGGCTCTCTTCTGTTTTTGGAACACGTCTTTTGGGTTATATTACTCAATACTTTGTTTATATTGGTAAATAAGAGATGAATTAAAACCAAATCAAACCAAATTCATTCATTTGACACAAATTTATTTGAATGATTCTATTACAAACATTTGTTTTAGGTATTTGCCTTTTGTCCATACCATATTGGCCACATAGCCATAGCTGGTTTAGGTTTAGAAGATTACGTAGCAGCATCACATTTCGATGGTCTGGTGACGACCTTGTGCGGTTACTGCGTAGTTGGTGTGCTGCTCGTAGTTCTGCACACTCTAGCTGCGATCATCGGTTTCCAGAAATGTCAAAGGATTCTCGGCTTTTGTTACGTCGTGGTGAAGGTGTCGCTACTGTCCGTCGTGGAGATCGGTGTGTTGCCACTGGTGTGCGGCTGGTGGCTCGACATCTGTTCTCTGTCGATGTTCGACGCGACCCTCCGAGACCGTCAGACCTCCTTCAGAATGGCCCCTGGCACGTCCATGTTCATGCACTGGTTAGCCGGCATGATCTACATTTACTATTTTGCGTCCTTTATTTTGCTGCTGCGAGAGGTTTTGCGACCAGGAGTGCTCTGGTTCCTGCGCAACCTCAACGACCCTGACTTCTCGCCAATTCAGGAAATGATCCACTTACCTATACTGATGCACGTCAGACGACTCGTCGTTTCACCTGTCGTCTGCGGAACAACGATTTTATTGATGCTTTGGCTGCCAATTAAAATCCTCAAATGGTGTTGGCCTGGATTTTTACCTTACGTTATCACAGTCCAGAGTGAAACTCAGGTAGTTATTTTGCTTTTACGCTCTCGAGCTTTATTCGTTGAAGGAGAGATGCAAATAATTATTGAATTTTCAGATAAACGAGTTGTCGCTTGAAATGCTTCTTCTTCACGTGATTCTTCCAGCTTTATTGGAACAATCGCAAACGCGTACGTGGTTGAAATCACTGGTGCGTGGGTGGTGTCGTGTCGTCGCTTGGATACTTAACTTGCAGTCGTATCTGCTGAAAGAACCGAACGACGAAGCTGGAGCTGCGGTTGTAGAGGAACCTCAACCTGTAGATGTGGGTGCGGCACACCAGGCTTTGCTCCAACGAGAAAGCCCAGTAGGCTTCCAGCCCTATGTCAGACCATCGTGGTTCGTCGCGAGACTTATGGGATTGTTTGTGTGCGTCTGCATATCGCTCGTTATTTCTAGTCTTGTGGTAATGACACTCCCGGTCTGGCTGGGACGCAAAATGATGCAATTCTGGCTGACTAGTGCGCCATCACCAACCAATCAAATTATTCCACCCAACGTTTTTACTAATGGTTAGTATTATGTAATGCCCAACACATGGTCTATAAATTCATTTATTATCTGTATAAACTCATCAGACGTTATGTTTTATTTCATTTGCTGAATGAAGATTTTCGATTATTCCAAACTTTTCAATTGATTTTTAACAAATTGATGTTATTTTACATTTGGATGGGAATGTTAAAGTGCTCAATGACTTAATGAAAATATGATACGGCCAGATCGACCTCGCTACGCAGTTTTAGAATTCCAGGAAACTCAGTGGAACCTATATTTGTTCAGAATTAATTGCCGCACGAATAACCAGCAGTTTTAATATTGCATTTTTATGCTTGAAAATGTGGTCTTTGTGTCATACAAATTCCTGGAGTTGTTTTAATGAAACTTTAAAACCATTGCCTTGGCTCTATAATTTGTATGAACACAAAGCAAAAGTCTATTATCATAGGTCACTGCCAAATTTTTAAATATACTATTATCAGTAATTATGTCTGACCAATCATTTTTTATTTCTAATGGTATCATAAACTCGAAAACAGAGTGGTTACTGATGTAAACCTATTACGCTCTGTTTGAGAAATAACATCTCGACCATTCCAGAAACAGTTTATGTGCTCTCATTTTACGATAAAAATATCTTTGTTCACATGACCAAAGATTTATGGACACTGTTGTAAGCAACGGCGATTGAATTTTTGCACATTTTAACCGACACCTTTACTAAGACTGAGTTGCAAGATTTGATAAAAAATCTGCGAAGACATCTAGTTTCTTAATCTAAATTGATATATTCACCTTTGCAATGATTAAGTTAAAGGGTAATAGTTATCGACGGGAAAGAGTTTATCGAGTGCAAAATATCAAGCGTTCGTAGGTGGAAAATATAAACTGCAGCTGTGACAAAGTTATTTATCACAGCTGAACTAATAGTGATACATGTTAACAGGATTTATATTGGAAATGAATGATGTAACAGTAATGATTTATTTGAAAATAATTCCCCATAAAATAACGAAACTGAAATGAAAAGCAGATTCTCATGGTATTTTAGCCTGAACAAAATTGTTCAGTGATTTTCATCATTTCTGAACTAGAAAATGTGACTTACATTTGACTGATTGAAAATCGTATTTATTGTTGCTTATTTTGAAATTTATATTCTAATGTTAATCTTTGTAATTTCAGAAACGAATTTATCCGGCGAGAAAGAAGCATGGAGTTCACGAGTGCACGA
Source organism: Psix sp. ZL-2020 (assembly GCA_022817045.1). Taxonomy (NCBI): domain Eukaryota; kingdom Metazoa; phylum Arthropoda; class Insecta; order Hymenoptera; family Scelionidae; genus Psix; species Psix sp. ZL-2020. The sequence continues at coordinate 10,184 of JABFQD010001038.1, read as the reverse complement.
AGTGTACACGATCGCATGCGGGACCTATATCTGCTGGGCGGGAATCCGTGGTCTAGTGCTCGCAGCGTCCTGGCTGCCTCGAGGTCGACGTGTCATTCTGGAGAAGATGAAGCACTGGGCGATAGTGGGAGCAAAAGCTGCGATTGCGTTCGCCTTGTTACTCGGGGTAATTCCGTTGTTATTCGGATTACTACTGGAGCTAGTCCTGATGGTTCCACTCCGGGTGCCACTCGAGCAGAACCCGATCATCTTCATATGGCAAGACTGGGCTCTGGGTGTCCTCTATACCAAGATCGCCACAGCGGTGACAATGATGGGTCCAGAACGGCGACTGCGATTGGCTATCGAGCGCGTCTACAACGACGGCATCCGCGAGATGGACCTTAAATTTGTGATCACAGATGTCGCTGCGCCAGTTATTTGCTGCTTCGGCTTGGCCCTCGCAATTCCTTACGCGCTTGCGCATGGCCTCGTGCCGCTTCTCGTGAGTAATATTCATGCGCAGATCATCATCGCTCGCAGGCTCTACCCGGTGCTGCTTCTGTTCTACGTCTTCTGCATGCTCATCACCTTTGAGATCCGCCAATTCAAAAAGCTCTACGAGCACATCAAGAACGACAAGTACCTAGTCGGCCAGCGACTAGTCAACTATGAGCACCGCGTGAAAAACCAGAGCCAACAAACAACTGAACAAGCCAAGTCCAGCTAACGACCGACACTCACTTATTGGCGCTTCCACAACTCCACGATTGTTTCGCATTCGACAATAATCAGCCACAGTCGGGATCTCGATCCTGCTACACGGGTAACGCTGAGTGTCTCCACTCACTTACTCGTCTTTTTTTTCTTTGTTGGTACTCGTAACAGACTCGCGCTGTCAAACTGATTAGTTTGTAAGATTGTAGATTTTTTCAGTTGTAAAATACAAGGATAAGTTGATCGAGCTGACACTTTTGTTTCGATGATTGAGAAGTTCTTTAGTTGGCTTACTTGGCTGAACACCTCATTGCAGATTGTCGATGCACAAAATATAAGGTGAAGGAACAGGTTTTAGAAGAGGCTCTCGAGATGTCACTTTCAGTTTTGGACATTTTTACCACTGTTTCCTTTTTGTAACTGGATCGTTCATAAAGTTGTTTGGTAACTGAATTTGAGTACATTCGGTGGATTTAAATACAGCAATTTAGTATTCTCGTGGGGTGTTTATTAAAATGACCAATTTCGTGTATAAATCATACAAAGTTTATTTAAAAATTCGATTTAAATATTAATATATCATTTTTAATATTAACAAGAAATCATTTGTGAGAGTTTTAAAAGACAATTTGGTTGGAATAGAAATTATCCAAGAGTAATATATCGTAGTCGACTTGCAAAATTCATTAATCCAAAAGTCTCGTTTGAATCGAAATTGTCTTTTGCTCTTTAGATTTTGGAATAATAGAATATCGCAAAACCCATGTGATCCTGAAAGAATAATATATATATATTAATTATTTTATCAAGATACAATTTTATTTCAATTTAACATTTTGATTAAATTTATTTCGCTTATGTAATTATATAATCAACCACTTTTTAAAATGATTACTGCTCAGAACTGGAATATTTGTTTGAAGAATTTAATTTTGTTCCAAAATCATTGACATCATTTTTCAAAATGAATTATATAATAAAAGGAAAATATCTTGGAACATTCAAAGTGAGCTGATGTTTTTAACATTGTCTTTTCAAATTACCTGTACATTTACCAGAATAAAATATTACAAACACAATATCATCAAATACTAACGAAGAAAATGTAAAATAATGTTTAAACAATATTAAATTCATTCTGTTCTATGGCACATGCATCAAATAAATCATGATCCTAAATGACTTGGTTTGTCAATTTTAATCACTATAAAAAACTCATTCTGGCATCTCGTAACATCCCATACTGTATTTTCTTAAAATATAATACTGGTACCATTACATATTAAACGAAAACAATTATTTTTGGTATAACAAATTTAGTCATCGATTACAAACATGTGATAATAATGCGTATGAAATGAATATTTGCGAGAACCTATTTAAAAATGAATAATACAGTACTGAATATGCGATATCGACTAATTGAGTTTTACGAAAGAAAACGTTGTAGATGTTAAACAAATAAGGAATTTCTTTTTACAGATTGTACCATTAGAATCTTTTATGTTTGTTCATTTATGTTTTCTATTCAATTAGATTTGAATTCTATCAAGGACTGTTTGTTTTCAATGAGCGAAATTCTCAAATATATTTTAATACTAAGTCTTTTGTATACTAAAATGTGTTTCTATGATCAGTCAGGCGTTGTTTGGAATGTGATGAAAAACTGACAGAGGCCAAGCAAGATGCAAGAAAATGTTCTTTGTTTCATTGCTGGATAGGTTTTGTCAATTTTATTTATCCTTTTAGTTTATAATTCGTTGACATTTCGAAACCAGATCGTAATTATTTTCCTTAGTATGTACATTAAAAAAAAAAACATGCCATAAGTCACTTTTCTGAATAACAATCTATTAATGTAAAACTAAACAATAAATAAGAATAGAATATTTTCAATTAATGGAATAAAAAGGGTTTTTATAGTTTCAGAATATGAATATAAGTTCGCGAATATTATATTGTCCTCGTTTTTAGAGGAAACCTTGTTTGTTCACGTAGAAGTTAAGATAACTCAAAATCTAATTTCGACAAATTTGTCCGCTTTCGTTGTTTTCCTTGAAGCAAACAATCGACTATTACACATTGTGAACAGAAATTCGGCACTATTTTGAATTTGATACGTAAAGATAGAAGTGAGAAAAAAAATACCAAAAGAAGAACATCGAAGTATTTATGTGAAAAATAGCAAATGCGACCTTTTATCAATATATAAAAGTGTATATAACCAATCATTCAATACAATGTCAAAGTTAATTCAAATGATTAACTTCGAATAATATGTAATTTTCAAATTATTTCTAATAGTTATTAAAACGATTTGTATGATATTGTTAATCTTTATTTTGTACTACGTTATTGTTGATTATCCATTTCATTTTTAATGCGTTGCTACGATAGATTACAATTTATGGAGGAAGATGATACGCGAGTGCTAATGTATACGTATTAAAATTGTATTATATTTTCATGATATATTCTTATTTAAAAACATGTACATGTGCGATATCCACTCTTGTTATGTATATGAACACGTAAATCTATTTCCACGAGTCTTCGGATCAATTAATTGTAGAAATTAATCCCATAATTGTATATTCTTTGAAAACTATGCGAGGATCTTTAATATAATTTGCTGGTTGTTGACGACATTAATGACAGTGAAACCACATGCTGGATTAAGAATATTTGTACAGACTGACGCAAATGATCTTTTTCTTACGCATGTAAATAAAAAATAAACAATTTAAATATACACGCTTTCTTATTATCTCCTTTTTATTTCGTTTCGTGCTAAACAATTTGAATTGTATAATTATGGAAATTGAAGGGAAAAACAAATTTTCGTTTTTAGCATGAATCATGAAGTTTGATTAGTTACTGACGAGCACGTTTGGTCCAAAGAAATGTAAAATATGACATTGACGTTTGAAGCACCTGAAATTGAACAATCATTTCATTTATTCAATTTTTAATTTATTCAAATTTGAATTTGAATAAAAAGCTATGTGTAATTTTTAATATCATGATCAAACCTTTGCGTAAAGCTCCATCGACAAAACGATGATTCCATAAGCCTGAACTTCTAATGATAAATTACACCTTATTTGAATTATATTTAAACCTTTTCTTAGTTTCGTTGATAAATAGATCCAGGAAGATTTATAACTAAATCACTTGGCAGAGTTAATTGTGATAAATTGAACAGTTTGAACGTTATTTCATTTGTACCTACATTGAATATTTAAACTGATTATTTATCTCTATTATTTTTTCTCCATTGAAACAAAATCCTCCGACGATGACTACAGCTAAGAAAAGACATGGTACGACGGAAAATAATTTTTCAGGATTTTCTAATAGCAAGTTTACCTGTGAAAATAATTATCGTCTAATGATTAGATTTAGCTTAGAAGGATGAATATTATTTGATTAATTATGCATAGTTAGTTTTATTTGAAACATTATTTATACAATTTAATTGCTAATCTTTGTGAATACTTTTCATAGACAGGTGCGAGGCATTTATTATAATATAAAATATGTATTTGTAGACAATTCAAATTGAAAATGAATATGTATATCAAATATCGAATGTGGAAATATTGTATAGTATATTGATCGTTAACAATATATTATTACAAAATGAATATCATTAACTCTGATTAACAATTGTACCTAATTTATTTTATTATTCAACTTCAAACTTACAGTGTACAAACACAATGCCAGGATACAGGTATTTAAGAACATACCACACAACAGAACCAAACGGAACACCGTATTCGACATACCGACTGTCCTTAAAAATAAAAAATGTGTCAATAATTGATTAATATGGAGAATTCCAAATTGAAGTTCAACTGAAATTGAATTCTCAAATTGGATATTCCAAAAAATGTCCAATTTGACGAACAATTTCACGTTTAATACAAGTTATTCAAAATGTATAGCTTTTTCGCAGAGCTTTCTATTTCTTCAAACAAATAATGGTGCTTTTCGAAGTATGATATGAATTACTGAATCAGTAGATAATGCTGTCGAACACAGAGTCGAAGTTTTTCTGAGGAAATGTATTCAAGATCTGTTCTATCTCGGCGCTGTCCAATACTTTCTATTAATTTTCTTGAATCAAAAACACACAATATCAAAAGAAGAAACTCGACAATGCAGAGTTTTGATTTAAAGGATATTTTAGGAGCGAGTTCTTACCGAGTTATGCATGCTTCTGTTAGTATGAAAATTGCTGTGATAACACAGAGATAAGTTAAACTAGCAAGATACGGTAAAGCGTAAGAAAGAATGTAAATGTAAGAAAGGTAATTAAGCGCGTATGAACAGGGAAGTTTGACGACTAGAAATTTACGCATACAAGTAGTTTTATTCCGCGCTTTCATATCGCACAGAAGCAGAGGAAACAAGAGAGGACCAAATATTGCGATGATCCAGAACAATCCCATAAGAACTGTAAATCACAAATATTACCAAATGTTCGCAGCTGTTTTTAGCGAGTAAAATCAAATGGTTCAATGCTAATGTGTCTACAATGAAATGGCTCATTGATTTTCGTGTCTCGTCAAAGACACAAAAATCTGTCTAATTATTTTCGCGCAAACGTAAGCAAAGAAATGAGCAGTTTCATTTTACAACCTGAACCAAACGCGGCTCTCTGCTCGGACATTTTTTCCTACGTCGAATATTACTTTCAACTCTTGCATCGCTCATTAACCAGCGAGGCAAGATTCTTTCACGTTTTCATCTAATCGTCGTTCAATTTTTTCGTTTCTACTTCATATTTGTTTCTTATTAGTGTTAATAAAGTTACATCAAGTTTACTGATATGCGTCCATTCCAAAATGGTTATTTCCATCAGCGGTAATCAGGCATATTTGAAACGAATTAACAAATAGTGTTTATGAATTTCCCCCTCTTCTTATTCGTCCTTAGGGTGTTTTTTTACAACTTGCTTTTTAAATTGAGTTAAACATCGTAAAAGATGTAACAAAAAGCGAAAATAAATGTAATTCTTGTTGTCCTTTTTTACGCCGTTTTGTTGGTCTTCTCGTTCTGCGTTCGGAAGACTTATGTATATTCAATGTATCATACACCAAGACAGCCGAAATTGCAGTCGAATTTCTGACAGCGCTTATCACTGTCGAGGTAAGTCGCCAGGTCTAAAGTCGTTGAGATGTGTGTTATTATGAAGTAGACGGGAGGATTACAAGATCACAGCTGCTATCTGCATCAAGTACGATGATTTTTGAATCTACTTCGACCATCCAGATGCTCGATTTTGAGTCAAATATTTGGTCCATCGCCTATTACATATTACAGCATTACTGCTTCAACGGCAAGTTGTATCTTTAACAAACATATTCATCTCGTTCAGACCGACGTTTTTATTTTATTCCTCGTCAAAAGAAAGATTTCTTATGTTTCAATTGAGCATGCGCGAATCATTAAAGTTGTACAATAACCCCTTTTTATTCGCCATTTAAAAGAAATAATCATGAGATTACCTGCTGCTATTTATGTCACAATATAGGTTCGGACAGCAATTCTAGCGCTGTCTCTTTCTACACGTTCAAAGTTGCCATGCACCTGATCTTTTCTCACTTACGTGTTTGTCGCGTTTATACATCTGAATCAGCAAACTCATTCGATTCAGCAAATATACATGGAAATTTAGTTATAAATACGCTGTTGATTTTTCCAGTGATATACGAATATACATAATTCAGCGCATTTTTGCTGATTTGCAACTGTCGCTGATTCATATATTGATCTAAATGTGATTTATTTAGACAAATCGAGTTCAATTTTCGTTTGGGAGTGAGCGATAATTTTCATTTTAGGACGTCGACGAAAGCGATCAAAATATCGATATTAATGAATTCTACTGCGATGTGTTATTGGCGAGATGCGCTTCACTTATGATGTCAGTCTGCGAGAAATAAAGCGAGAAAATCAACATTAGAAAGCGATTTATGTCTGTCTGCTTTTTCGAATCTAAGTCTCGAAATTATAGTGTGTGTAAATGTGGAATTGACATTTACAAAACGCAAGTCGATTTTGAAAGATTTATAATTTGATTTATAATATTTATCTTATAGTAATTTGTCTATAGTAATTTATTACTATTTTTTCACGCAGAAAAGTGTGCCTATTCGGGTCTTCCTTGTCTAAAAACATATGAGTGAACATATATTGAAGGCGTCAAATGTAAGGTCATCTATATATAATATATGATTGACCTTGTGTTCCCGTCTATGTGGGCGACTGTCTTAAACCCTCAAAAGATGTGGATACTAATAAGATGCAAAACTGTATTGGATTGAATTTTTCTGAAAACTTCATTAGTTTTCCGAGAAATCTTTTTCTCTTTATTTTCTTGCGTCACACGATAAAAATGGTATTCACATTTCAAACTTTGACATCATTTTTTTGATTACACTTTTTTTTACTTCAAGTTTTGCATCCTTAAGAGGAGTTGCAAATATTTATATTTCGCAGATAAAGTATGCTCTAAGTTTGGTTTTATATGTAACAACGGTAAAAGTCATTGCATTTTTTATTCGCTCGAAATGTGCAGTTTTCGATACAGTCGTGAAAATTATGATAAAAACGAGAATATTATCATAAAAGCATACGGAAACTCGTTTTTAACACAGTTGATTCTACGCCGTATTGAAATATATCACGATTTAAATCTTTCAAAAATATGCGTTTCAACTATCACGATGTTGTTTTACTTTGAAGTGTTTGTTTTGTTTCCCTAGTTCAAATAGAAATTTCAATTATCATTACTGATTTTATTTGTCGTTAGCGCGCAAGTCTACTAAGTTGTGGAAATCAAGATCTCTGTTGATTCTGTTCTGGTGTGATTTTACTGTCATCAAAATTAATGAAAAGAAAATCAAAACTTATTGACAACCCTAATATCGGAACTATCTTTAGTTAATGGCTGTAAAGTGAAAAAAATGATAATTTATTTCACATTACAACTTATTTTCTCACTAGAATTCTAGTTCTAAATTTGAGAATAAATTTTAAAGTTGAAAATTGAGTTAAATTTGTATCCAAAAAAAATTGTAATTTTACTCGAGCAATTTTATATTCAATGAAATTAAACAAAATTCTTTTGACATTATGCATGAACCATAAGTTTTGTTTTAAAATAATTATTATTTATTGGTAATGTATAAAATAATTACGTGTTAACAACTGTAAAATTCTTTTGCACAGCATCACTCGCGTTAAGGTAATGTGTCTACACATGCCATGATTTTTTTCAATTTGAAATCGTTTGTCTATTTCATCTACATAAGCTTTTATCTTGTTAAATAACGAACTATAGATTAGTCTGATTATTTGAGCTAATTATTCTGTCAAAATTCAAAGCATACAAACACAAGCAAAGATTAATGAAAATATTGCAAATTTACATTTTTCCTTTGATGAAGGTGTTGAAATGTTATTACGAATAAACCTAAATTTATGATCGTCCATACAGCATTTAGACAAACTTCGTCATAATTATCTTTATAATTAGTCAAATATTTAATCTGTGAATTTATTTGTTGAGTTAGTAATGCACGTGAGAAAATGTTATAATGAGTTTTTAAAACATTTTCGTCATGATTATTTCGATTTAAACATAAAAAAGACAAAAAAGTAATCAGATTGAATAAACTTAGATAAATTATCTACAAAAAATCAAGAATTTCAATCCAGCTAATAAAAAATGTTAATGAGAATTATAATCAGAAGCGCGTTTTGTATAAATGTATGTGCGTCATTACCTGTTCATAAAATATTATAGAGTTATTTATTATTTGAGTAATATGCATAATCAGACAGAAAAGCTTATTCTGCGTGAACCAATTGAAGGACAATTTACAAACAAATTTGTAAAGCTTATAGTGTCCATCATAAAGGCTGACATTATCTGGTTGATTTTCATCATAACTGAGTACTTTGTCAATGATTTTTCGAATGTTAATAGGCATCACACAATTTAAAATAACTTATAATAATGACTTAACATTGAATTATCAGTAATTCGCTGACAAAGAATCAAAGATAAGTATATCGTATTTTATTGTAGCAATTTTTTACAACCCAATATTAATAATTCCATTTAGTTTATAATTTATATTACTCTATAAACTATAAAAATGTAGTTAATACAAAGTTTTTTTCTCCTCTGTATTACAATGATATATTACTGTGTATAATTTGAGTCAATTAGAAAATTAGCCATAATTTGAAATTAATTTAAAAAGTTTCTTATAAAATAGTTACTACGACATTAATTATTAAGCAACGAACTTTATCATAAAGTAGAGAAGGGTCTAACTCTCATTCAGAGAGAATAATAAGCTTGTGGTTTTTGGTACACAATGTGGTTTTTGGTATATATTTACATATGTGCGTAAATACATATATTTATATACACATATATAATTATTTATGTTTGTATATATGAAGTGTAGGGTTTTTTGTATATTATGTACAGTAAAAGAAATATTTCTCTATACTCCATTGGTAAAAAACATTTTACATTGTTGTACAATGTTCATGTAAAATGCACATGAACAATAATTTGATAAAAAAAAGAGAAATTTTGATGAAAACTATCATTCTTACGAGACATCTTTACATATATCTTTTTCCTTAACAAGAAGTGCTTTATCATTCCTCGAAGAGAGTGTTTTACTTCAAAGAATATAAAAATAAATTGAAGAAAATTTCAATAGAAGTTCTTATCTTTCATAGTAAAAACGTCGTCTACTATTTATTATAAACTATGAAATGAATTGAATTTCTATGATTTATAACAAAAATCATTTTTTTTAAATATGAATTTCATTATACAAATTATGTGTCTTTATTTTTGATTTGCTATACTTTACGATATGAACAAAATTTTACAATGAAATTTGTCATGTTTCTTTATTTATTGATCGTAAAATTATAATTAAAAGAGCTTCACAAAGTTATACACATTTATATCTCATCAGGATATACTCTTTCTAAAACAGTTCAGTTGAATTATCTAATTTTAGGTAAAAGTAAACCTTTTTCAAGTGCTTAGTGAAAATTATAAATAAGTTACTGCTTTCTTCTTTCTGTTGAAAAATCTGTTTTAATAGATGTAAACGTGTTTTCGATGGTTTAGTGAAGTGGATAACTTTGTGTTAGTGATAATAAGTTTGTGTCAGTGAGACTAAGAAGAATAGTTTTACACCATAATATATAGTGAAACATAAAATATTTAGTGAAACATGTATTTCATAGTTTTATGTGATGATTAGTATTCATGATATTTACATTATGAAAGTGGTGAGAGAAATGGTATAAATACATTTTTGATTTTATAAAATCAATATTATGAGTTGACTTTATAAAATAATTTTTGATAGCTTTATAATCACAGATTTAAGTTTTAAGTGAAATATATTTTTATAATATAATAATGTGTTCGATAT
>JABFQD010001037.1:0-20484 GCA_022817045.1 Psix sp. ZL-2020 | reverse complement strand
ACTTAATTGTGTGAGTGAAAATGTAAATAGAACTTAATATTTCGTTTATAATAAACTTATCTGAAACAATAGTGCACACTACCTACTATATTAAAAAAAAAAATATCAAGTATTTTAACTATTAAAATAAAATTTAATACAAATATATAATAAATTTGTATTTTCTATGGATACGTGTACATATGATTATTATTTATGAACTAAAAAAACCATCTAATAATTTAATAATGTTGAAGAAATTTGTAGCAGTTTAGAAGAATAGGTTTTTTTTGAAACTTATATTACACAACCTAATAAACAATATATAAATATTACAGTGTACGATATTAGTGTATCATAAGTCTATCTAATTTTATGTTTATTCCTAACCATGTTATAATAATTTATTTATAGACAATAATTTAATATGTAAACTGATCACATAAGGAATAAAAATTGTATCTCCTTGTATATTATGATTAAATTTGTCAACTCAAGCACTAGATAAAATATATATAATTGCATTAATATACTGTATAATGCATGGATATTTCATAAATTAGATTTTAAACTTATATATTCATCTTCTCATTCTCAACCTAGTTATTTAATATTACAATAATATTCATATTTATTTATTGTATGATTATTTTTCAAAACAGTATGCATTAATGAAAAATTGTATCAGATAACTAAAATCAAATTTATATAATGAAGGCTAAGACCGAGAATAACAAATCACGCGTGCTATCGGACAAACAATACAAAAAGCACGCGCGCGGTTGTGGTAAAAGCTCGCGTTGTCGCGATATCACCGAGGGCTGGTCGCTGGCTCCGTTTAGCTGCAACTCGGCAATTACCTTTAGGGCATAATTGTCGTCCCTTACATTTTTCAGTGGCGCTTACGTGTATACGTGTACGTATGCACGGTGTACCATTCCCACCGGCGTGCGGGCGTCGGATCACGCGAGGCCGTGCCTGTCGCAGCAGTCCACGCGACCAGAGAGCCACGCAATGCCGAAACAACAGCAGCCTTCCACTCGCTGGCCTCACTCGCCTGAGCTCGTATCAGATTTCAAATTACTAATTTAACTCCTTCCAATACTCTTTTTCATTTTTCTCGCGTAATATCTTGATTTATATAAATTTCATGCTAAAATAAATGTCGGCCAATGTGACCATGAAATACTACTTGTTAAAAAGAGATATCTTTAGTTGTTTTGATTTAGCGGAGTTGCTGGAAAAAGTTTGATATTTTTATAAATTTTACACTTTTAATAATTCATAAACAGTTTCGAATAAACCACTTTTAAAAAAGATTCCAAACTAACGAGATAATCGAGTTGTTTGCATTATGACAGAAACAATTGACAAAGAAAACATAACTTCTTCGAAGAATGCAGTGTACTTAAAAGTTAGAAAGTTCCGCATTGAAGCATACTTTAATACGAGTGTTAACGTTATCGTTTTGTCAATTTTTTCAAGTATTGTTCCGTCGCTTATCATAGAAGAAATCATTAAAAATAAAATATTTAATAAATCAGAAAACGTCACTTGCTTTAAATTATTTTACACTAAGCCAAAAAAGAACATATTTTAGATTGACAAAACTTACCAATCAACAACACGAACAAAAAATTAACAGCTACCAGTTGGGAAATTGGGTAATTACCTGCAACATGAAAAATATGTAAAATTAGATTTTTCGGAGTATTTATTTGACAGAGGATTGGATATGGGTGGTTAAGAAGGAGCACAAGCGAGCGTAATTGCGAAAATTAATTATTACCGAACACGAATGTCATGTGCCCGGTAATTAATCTGATGGCCGTAATCCGGAATTCAGGGAGGTGTTTAATGACGTTCCCGTGACGGAGGATCAGAGAAACGTGTCAAGACACATCAAACACCGAAAGTTAAACATCAAAAAAATCCCCGAAAAATCGCGTTTCCTGGAATATCCTTCGAGTAACCTTAATAGATATTCTAATCGACGTTGTTGCCAAATCAAATTGCTGGCTCTCATTCGGAATCGCAGGAACGTGTTGAATGAATATTCGTATCGCACTCAAGGTTATGACATTCGGACAGAGAGAAGGGTTGAAGTTTCGCGAAACAGGCTAGTCTCTCGAGCGCAATCACGAAACCAATTGGAATCGGTAAATACTCGCACTGCCCCGAGTGCTAGATGTGGTTTTGATGGTGATGGTGTTCGCAGGTCGAGAACGAACTCGACGAAAGAGAAGATTCCGAGCGAGTCGATTAGTTGACTTGAGTAGACAAGTTGTAATATCCAGCAGATATGTCCTCATGGCATGCAAACGTAATCATTTCCTATTCAGAAATCCAGATAACATCAGCTCTTAATCCATCGCTATAATTTGTTTCTAATATTTATTCATTCCTCAGAAATAAGATTTGCAATAGCTTTTGTAGAATTCACCTTCATTTTAATACTATACTCTAATTTAGTCCTCGTTCATTTTTTCAGCGATGACATTGTACTATGGATAATAGAGTTAATCTGACCTTCACTGAGCGAATTACTAAGTGAATTTTCAGGTCAGATCTTATCGTAACCAAATTACTATTCATAGTGAAACTAATGAATTCACAACATTATCCCTATTCTAGCTGCAAAATTGATGAAACAATCCTTACCAGTGACTAACTGTTTCTCCAAGAGTGCAGCAAACTTTTGAAAACTAACGTTACTTGGATGCACTTTGCGTATCGCGTGCGACGTCTCGGAGTAATGGTTATCGCGTTGGATCGTGCGTGGTCTCGACACGGAACACGTGGGGGTGTCTTTCCAAAAGCATCAATGCTCGGAATTAATTGATCCCAGGCGGGTGGCGGGTACCTAGAGGAACCCACATACTCCTCTCTGAGTGAAGGGTCGTCAGTGCAGGTTAATATTGGTACTAGCTCGTACCAGTCAAGAAGCCTCTCCGCCTATCTCGTGATCGCTCGCATTGCCTCCCACTCAAGCGCTGCAGGTGCAACGATATAATTCGATACCTGCTACCTTCGTTTTGCCAAACCATTTTGGCAGCGGAACATACGTACTCCACCACAAGGGACGAATTCATTCGCTGTGAATACGCAAACCTGTTTTTCGCAATCTTATCAGCCATCGTGATAAGACGCCAAAGTAATCGTTAAAACATTAAATCCCCCAGGCGAACATTTTCCTTGATGAAGTTATTTTTTAATGGTTATTAAAATTTAGATTGATTGCCTGGGGGTTTTGAGAATTTCGTAACTTTCATCGATTAATTGGGTAAATTTAATATCCTTGACTACATTCACTGCATTACATAAAGTGTGTCATATTTCTGGGCTTTTGATTTAAAGCTTATAGATTGATTTATATAATTGTGCTATAATAGTATTAATTATTTTAGTTATAATATAAAGGTTTGACGTTTATTGAATGTTAATTAAGCCTAAAAGTTAATTTAACTTAAATAAATTAAATGCTGAAACAACATTAATTTAACGTTCCTAAAATGTAACCATGAAGTCAATTTGATGTTCATTTAACCTTTATTAAAGGTTAATTCCACTTTAATTTAACGTCATTTCTACGTCACTTTTGAAATCCGATTAAATTATTGTCACTTGTATTAAAAGACTCACCTATCTAAATAATTAAAGTTTTTTTTTATAATTTTGAATTGAAGATGTTAAATGAATGTTAATATTGAATTAAGTGGGTGTTATATTATATGCTTTTTTAACGTAATTTTAATAGTCTATATTAGTTCGTGTAACGTTACATTGATGTATCCAACAGACTGTCAATGTTGAACTACTATTGAAGTTAGATTGTTGTTTCCTTAGAGAATGTTGACTTTTCAACTCATTCAAACTATGTAGTGTATTAATAAAAAACTCTATGACTGAAGTTTATTGTTGGAACTTTTCATTCCATAGAAATATTGAGCTTAACTTTTTTGTGTATAATCAACTACCAACAAAATAGTCAAAAGAGACCTCCGCGATTTGTAATATGTGCGAAATGCACAATTAGGGTCCTTTTTTCCAGCGGCATATTGCGAAGATACCAGAGAGCTATGGCAAAGAGCCGTGCATCGGTTACGAAGCGTTTGTTTGACGAGGTCGAGAGCCGAGGGTTATTAAGCTCAACCCGCAGACCACATCAGAGCCAACCTGGGGCGCCTCGGTATATTCATCCACCTCATACTCTCATCACTTGCTCGCTTCACTCTCTCATACATCTGTAATATTGTTCGCAACATAAAAGTGCACCGCTTTATTTCAGCTCAAAGCTCCGTTCAAGTTCATATTACGGTATATTCGATCCCGCGTACTTCATTTGTTACATTTCTATTTATCTTTCGTGCAGTTCGACAACGTCCTTATCAATTGTTCACCGCTCCCGAATCAATGTGCCGGAGCTCCCGCTCGCTGATAGTGAAGTTTATTTTGCGATATTCAGCATCATTTTCGCATGGAGCTCAATTTGAAAATGTTCCGCCAACTCGTATACCTGCTGCAGCCCTGGTCTTTAAGGTTTTGTTGCTTTTCACGAAGTTGACGCTGCCGTTCGTAAGCGCCAGCTATCCTCCTCTACTCATCTCTGCAAACGAGGCGAGACTCGCTCCCTAGAGTGTTCTAATTGTGAGAGACAGTCTCGAGAAAATACTCGACAGAAGTTGCCCAAGCTCCTTCACGTCGGGCATTTCAACGTGCCACCAACGCCACCCCCACACAATCCTCTCTCGAACACTACTAGCTATCTCTCTCGCACTGCGTCTTTTGTCTTTTCCAAGTCACGACTTAGTTTGAAATTAAGTGGCTCAGGCGACAAAAACGGCTCAAAAAATCACTCACGCCAGTTTGCTTGCAAAGTAATCGATGTCGAACTCAATTATTCAACTTAAATGAGGACACAACAGGTCCTCTCTATAGGGTATCTCGTCCTTTTTCTCCTTCTGCCATTCGGGATGATGTTCAAATCATTTCATAACAACAAGAGAAGAAAAGTGACGCGGTTAATTACGACTGCGAGCAACTTGGTAGATTATCAAGGTGAGAAACGAATTCCAAAACTACGTCAGTGCTCACGCGACTGTCAGTCGCGATTAGTGTCTCCCAAGGGTTGCCGGGAAGTTCAAGTTGTCTGCGCCTCAGCCTCAGAGTGACAGACCTAGTATTAACTATCAAGTAACTTCTTGTTAGAAGCCCTTTTCAGTATCACTTTGTTACTTTCCTTCGCGTTTCTTGCGGTTGACTGCGAGTGTTACAACGACGACTTTACACCGTGCCAAAACAAATCGTCATAATTAAGTGCATAACGCTAGACACCAGGCATTTAGAACAGAATGAGAAAGGAAAAATTCATAAACGACTAACTTCTTCGAAAACAGTCTCGTTCTTTCTTTAGAAATATGTTGCTCATGTTGCGATGAATGTAAATCAAGCATATCACAAGTCTCAGCTTTGTGATGGAGTAGTATAACGTCACAGGGTTGAGGCATGTGCTAATCCACAGTGCTTATTGAGGCATAATATTAATCTCTAAACTGAGACGAATTTCTGATAGAATTTTCTATAATATATATAATAAACGGGTTATAAAGCTTAAAAATAATAAAAATTACCATATTTTATAAGAAAAATATACAGAAGTTTCCTTACAAAGTATGGTAAATTCAACTAATCCTTGAGTTTCATAACCCGTTTAATAAAATTTATACATCAAATTCATCGGAAATTTTTCTAAGTGTATATGTATTCTCGTATGGTAAGTTAAGGAAAATGATAAAACTTTTTAAACTAACAGTATAATTGCCATATTAATTTTTAATAAAAATAAATTTATACACTGCAAAACAATTAGACTCATTAATGTTCTTAGAATAACAACATGAGACAACAAGATCATAATATAAAATAAACTGGTGCCTCATAAAAAATCAGTATTTTCCTATAAGACACACTAGTCTCTTATTATGAGATACCAGTGTTTTATTCTGGACCACCAACATTTGATTATGAGACATGAGTGTCTTAATAAATAAAACAATAGCACCTTATTATGAGACGCGCCAACAAGAGACACCAGAGTGTTATAAGACGTTAGTAAACTTAAATATAAAAAATGTAGTAACAATAATCTTCTTAGGAAAAAAATGAGCAATTAATTGTTATAATCCTATTTATGTATCAAAACTTACTCGACAATACTATATTTGTACAATCATCTGTACCAACAAAAAAAGATACAAAGAAAACATCTGTATAAAGTGAAGCTTCTTATAAGACAAAATTACTCTTCCCCTCTGAAAGAACTTGTTTAAAAAATTTTCCGTCAAGGTGAATAAGGTCATTAAGTTTTTATACTCGTATCCTCAAAATTTACCTACACCGTGTCAATTGTAAAATAAAAACTAACTTCAGATGTACAACTTTTGTCTTATTATGTCGACAGACAAAATAACGACTCATCAGCCACACTGTACGCATCCTTTATATGACCACGTATTAGTAAATTTATTACAATGGCCACAAGCGAGGACAATACCTCATCAGGGTCAAGTCGAGCCATCGTAAACGGTTTTGTAGGAACCAGTTCTCGCCAGCACGTCTCCACGGTGTACTCAAATTATTCATTGTTAGTGGGCGCAAACGGTGGGACTCGTTACCGCGATAAATCAAAAAGGCGGACACTTGGCGAATAATTCTCTCAACTAAAGGCGTCGCAAATATTTATTTGGTGGAAATGAAATTAACTCAGCATCGCCAAGTCCGTCGCAACTCATTTGTCCCGGCGCTAATCATTTTCGCCCTGTAAATTCTACAGTCTTTTTCCAAAATTGGAGCGTAATTGGACGTATGTTATTATGCGATGAAACGTGATGTTCGCAATTAATCAGCCTTAATGGCTGCGTTATTCATGGATCGCCTGACGTACCTGTAGTCGTATAAACTGACTCATTTGATCGTCAAGGAAACCATGAATATACCTGGACCAAGTGAGCGCTCGTGATACGCCGTAGGCAGGGACATCTCATTAATATTTAGACGTATTTTGAGCGGCGAGCCAGCATCATTACGTATACCATCGTCGTACCAAGACTGCCATATCCAGTCGCTCGCCCGCCACCCACCCACGCGCACCATCGACTTTATACATAATTATTCGCACGAGATTGACGAGTTCTCTGGATCCGGGCCGAAGCTAAGACGCAAAATCTACATGCCCTAACTCAATTGTTTTCTCACAAACTTGCACTCTGCTGCGAATTGGTCGAACATACTCTTGCTTATTTATTACTTAAACATGCCATTTTTGCAAACGCTCCTTTCAGATTGGAGTTTTGTTTTTGTTAATATAAGACAATTTTATAGGACAATATGGTGCTACGTCGAATTGAAATTTTTATTTTTGGGAAATAAAATCTATTGAGTTGATATAATATGAAGAAAAGTGTTGAATTTAAATTTATTTAAGTGAATATGTAAAGTAAATTTATTTTGATTTTTCCAGTCTCACTTTTTGAATAAGAAATATAAATGTTGCATTTTTTATTAAGACACTTATTGTAAAATATATCTTTTTTTTAGATTATTATTTTTTACCTTTTTTTTAAATAAAACTTAAATGTCCGATTAATTATTATATATTTTCTTCCAAAGTTTTGCAAAAACAGTAATTTTTCACCTATTAGAACGAACAGTACGAGCAAATTAGGTGATAAAAGACCTCGATTGAGCCATCTACTGATAATTCGAATCGCGCGTCCAGGAACTTAATTATGGTTGAACTGCAAATGAATACAGCTTGATCACTCGAAATTGCGTTGACGCGACGCAAAACTATTTTCGCCGATCTTTCGTCGTAGTCTTATCTTCTGGTTCTCAAAGTTCGAAGCCCACAGGCGACCCCTCGCATTACCTTTCTGTTTGCCGCAACATAGTTGGACGCTTTAGCGCGGTCTCTAATGATCGCAGATGATAATTGCTGGAGAGAAATGTATTACGGTGAAAACGATGAAACTGTGTACAAAAATAACGAGAAACATAACTGAGTATAAACTATTCTATTAAGGAAGAACATTATGTGGGTTCAACTCCGCGAAAGTCTGAAATATAAATAAATAATGATCGTCCAATAGAAGCGCTTTCGAAAAGCCATCGAGTTACCACGAACGAAGTGAGGAGTCGGAAACCGAGTGCATTCGGGTTCCTAATCGATTGCTGCGAGTTTCAAACTTTATTCCGCCCCGCCCGCTTGGCCGCCTCTCACTTCTTTAGCCTGTCGTTCTCTGTGCAAGAGGACGTTTAGAAAGCGACGGCAACCGAGGAAGCAGAGAAGCTAAGGAACAGAGACGAAAGCTCGCGAGGGAAAGAAACGAACAGGGCGAGAGAGGCAGCGAAGTCTGTAAATTTTCTTACATTTTATGAGCCATCAGAATTTCATAACCTCGAGCCAGTCCGCGTGGTACTTTGCACAAGAAAAGTTTGCAAGCTCGAGATCCACCCCTCCGCTGCCACCGCGCTCCCACAAAGACTTTCTCCAACGTCGCTGCTTATCTTTGTATTTCCACGCTGCTTTATCGTGTTGCGTTGGCCCGTACTTCTCTTTTCCGGTGGTATCGTAGCGCGACCATCTCGCGCTTTATTTGACGGAAATTTTCAGTTCGACAACATTTCCGCTGTCATTCGTTGCTCTCGCATGAACTTGCGCAAATGGTTTGCACTGCGTTGACTAGCGCCATTTCGCTAATTTCGAGCAAAAATATTGTTGCTGTATTTTCAGCGAAAAAACGTGATTTCATAGCACAATACTACGTTTAGTCTTTCTCTGTGACAAAAACAGTATAAATGCCACGACACGTGTCAACATTGCGTGTGGGAAGGAATGAAAAGAAAATTGCTTTCTGGAAGACGTATTAAAGTTATTACAATGTAGAACCAAAGTTTTTTTTCCTGGCAAAGCTTTGAGGAAAAAATTAAAATAGCATATTATAAATGAATGTGATTTCAGGTTTCACTTAGATGACAAAATAAATGTGACTTGAACACCCTCGAATGAAAATTCCCTAGATGTAACATTTGGTAGAAATGTTTTATGATTTGCGCCTGTGATTTCCCGCAGAAAGAAGTTCAGCCTATGCTACGAATGACAATGATGTCTGAGCCAACATAATGACAATGTGCATATATCCATATTGCGGATATAACTTTTGCGATCGAAGTTATTCTAAACGGATCCGTGTCGAGTCAGTGGCGCGTACTCAACGACGCAGACTAACTGTTGCGGTGGGAAAAAAAAATTAGAGAGCAGCATAACCATTGAGTAACGCAAAAACTAACAAAAAGAAATAAGGATCGAAGCGAGGCTTCATCGACGGAAAAGTTTGGGCATAACTTTTGAATACTAATACCTAGCGTAGGACGCAAGATATCGTAATAACCAGTTTCATGCTTGTTATTGCGAAAAAGAAAAATGTGCTTAAACTGACAAGAATACTCTATTCAGATTTATATTCATTATGTATGGATCTTGTACAAATTTGTAATAAATAGAGTTTGATGCACGAAGAAGAAAAAGTTTGCTTGTATAACACACACGAAATAACTAATAAATGAAACAAATTTGTCATTCATGAAAATATTATGCGATGGAAGTAATGTATAACTTATGTAACTCTAGTTATTACGTGATATATAATACTGAATCAAACTCACGGAAGAAGTTAATTAATGTTTGTTCTATTGATGACGAATAATAACGAACGTTTATATTAACATGTGACAAATTCGTGTATTTTTATATGTGTTTGTTTATGTGACTTAATTTTAGCAATATAGAATTTCGTTCAAATTAACGCTTGAACGTAAATGATTACTTTAAATAGTGTAGAGTTACTTAAAAATATATGAGTCTCTTTTTTTTAAACAAATAAGAAAATATCTGATTGTAGCTCTTGTTATCGTGTTAATTATTGTGATGCAAAATTTCGTATAAACTTGTATAGTTAAAAACTTATTATTCATAATTATATATGTTTGTTTGAATAAGGACGAACGCACTTTTAATGATATTGATAGATAAATGAATCTTTAACATGGAAAAACTTTTTCACTTTTTTCATTGATTGGAACAAAATAAGTAGTATTAAATTCTCATAAAGTATTCAAATATCAGAAAAATGACACTATTCAGATTGTATTATACACTTATATGTTTCTTTCCTTATTCATAATATGTATTTCGGTGATGAACCTTTCATAACTAGTAAGCTCTTGAATTTTGTATTAATAATGTTCTATTAATATCATTGATATTTCTTTCTCAAGTGCCCAGTTCAATAAACTGAGTTGACATAATAAATCTTTTGTGAGATTACTTGATATTCAACTTTTTTATATTTATTATCTATATTTTCTTCACTTCGAAGATCATAGTTTTAACAATATAATCAAAATATTTTTAATACAAAATAAATAAATTATTTTAAAAATAAAAACATCATAAAATAGTTTCAATTTTTGTGTTTCAAGCTCGTTTATTGTTACGAAAATGTAAAATATTGATCCAATATATATAATCATAAAATCTCATCGTGTTTACAAGCTAATAATTATTATTACCATATTTATTATAAATTAAATTTTAAATTGTAAAAATATGTAGAAAATTAGTTATAGAAGCTAAGAAAATTGCATAGTATATTTTGAGTTGAAATTGTTGGGGCTTTAAACTAGATTCAAGCTGAACTAACTTGGTACCAGATTCTTGATGAAAGCTGTTTTCTCGCATAATTCCATTTATATGTTCAATATATTTCAGCAAAATGAACAAAAATATCGCGACAAATAATGTCTTAGTAGGTATATATCACAGTAAGTAGAAGAACTTTTTATTGTTATGCATCAAGTGGTACTGTATCATATAAAGAAAATAGAATCTCGATAGAACAATTAAAATGAGAAATATCAACTATGGTATGAAAAAATGATAAAAAAGGAAGAATTAATCATTGTGAGAAGATAAAATGTTATTGTATTGATATTTGAAAACACATTATGTCTTCTTCGAATAAAGTTTTCACACCACTGCAGTAGATATACGCCATTTTGGTCAGACAGGAAACGTCGAGAACATGAATGCGTAAGGAATTTCAGAGTTCATGATGAAATAGTTTAACTGTTTAATGAAAAAAACAAAGATTGTGCTTTTCATTACGCTAAATGTGCTTAGTTAAAATATTATTAATACGAAATCACGGTTTACATTTCTCAGCATTTAATTTACTTCATACTTAAAAACTAATCTAAAAATATTCACCAATTATTCCGATAAAAATATAAACAAGTTCGTTTATTTCTCAACAATTTCCTAAAATAACAATAACACATAAAGTTACCGAGTGCATATCTTGACACCGAAATCCGCCATTTTGTGCTGAAAGAATTGCCGCTCTCGCGCTCTACTATGAACCGTTACCAATATGGAATGTTGCACCAGTATGTAGGACAAATAAAATCACTATTACTCAAAGAAAGCGGACAAATTAATTAGCATTAGAATTGATGAGACACTTGTTATTACTTGTTTTCCAAAAAATGAAAAGCTAAATGATAAACTAAATTTATCAAGAATTTAATAATAAAAAACTAGAAAAACTTACAAAAATAAAATTGTTACCAACTTTTTATTATTCGATCAATAACAAAACCATCACATTCATACAGTAATACACTCAATATAAAAGCAACCTAAAATTATTCAGAACCGCCTGATTTAGAGAATTTGACGAGAACTCTATACCAAAAACATAATGACTCCAACAGGGAAATACTTACGGAGATTGGTACTCCAGCAAGCCAGTTTGGTTAGGCGCACTTATAGTCTTAAAATTCACCAAGTAGCAGGCGCCAACATAATCAACATGTGCAAAACTATGAAACGAACTGTTCAAACCACTCAATGTTTATTTTTTGTCTTCTACTGGAAGAGCTTGCGCTGTTCGCGCGAGCAATTGTCCCGCAATTCGATCGCAGTGACCTTGATGATTTTTAGCGCACAGAAACAACGGCAATCGGGTAGATCATGGACCGTGAAGCAGACCGAATAGTGGTAACAATCGGCGCTCATGCTGAGAATATCTAGCGGGTACTTGTCTTAGGTGGTCGCCAGAGCCACGGGGGTCATGAGATCGGCGCGCCTCAGAGGAGGTGGTGTCGATGTCGCTGGTGGGGGAGGCATCGGGGGTGGCAGTGGCGGTGCCGCTCCGTGTTTTCAGGGGTAGAAACTACGGCGGGGGAGGTAAAAGGTTGAAGGTGGAAGGAGGACCAAGTAGAAGGGCGGTTAGGTGGGCCGCCCCACCCGCCACAGACGTCGCTGATTGGACCACCCTGCGAGCATCTCCGACCACCCGCGCCAGAGGGCTCCTCTTTTACCTCCTCTTCCGCGTTTCCATCATCCCGCATGAACACTCCTCTCTTCTCCTCTCCTCCTTCTTTTCTTTTACGTCTGCTTCTTTTTCGTCTTGGCTCTGCCTTTCTTTTCATCTCTCTTTTACGATTCCCATTTTCTGCTGCATCACTTCCTGCATCCGAATAGTACACTAAAAGCTCCTTTCACTTTGGACTTGGTACCGAGGGTTTTAGGAATCAGTCATGTGGTATTTTAGATTGCAGCTCATTAACATTTGACAGTTTCACAACGTTATTTCGATTCAATATTTAATCACACAGCAAAGAGCAATGTAGAATTCGTAGAATATACACGCAGCTTTTCTTATGGAATTGAACTTATAATCCGCTGTTTTATGTGTGTTAGTATGTTTGACAATTTTCAATGGATTTTTTATTAGACTAAATAAATAAATAATATAAATGGATGAAAAATGTTTTCGGCTTCTGATAATAGTATTTAAAAAAATTTGCAATTTTTAATGTGATTTATTCGTTGAACATTTTCTACAGGAAATTTATAGTGAAAATGATATTTCTGTTGTTTTTGTATAAACTAAGTATTTTAGATTGAAGTGAAAAGTGAGATTCGGGTAATAAAATGATAGCCAGGCGATCGAAACAGACAATCTTCACTTAATTAGAAATCAACGAACAGGTTAAGGTGGTTTTTCGGAGCTAAAAATGAACCCTCACTCGTGATGCGCCACTGGCAAGCCCTAATGAAGCGAACCTTTGAAACTGGTTGAACGTTGTGCATGCCTCCGCGTCGTATTAATTGCCTACCTCTCTCCACCGAGCTGCGATAGCACATTCTTCGACAAATTAGATCACGCTATTGTATCGAGCATCCAACGCTGCCAAGAAGTCACTGATTGTTTGCGTTTGATACGTTTATAACGCTGTTTTTCACTCCAAATCATTCCTCTCAACGACACCTAATCTTATTTCATCTTCCTTATAATTTCCCTCTAAACAAATAATGGTTCATAATAAAGCAGGAGTTTTACTCAATAATATCTCGTACTAACACCTTTTCGCGTACAATAAATTATTCGAAATTATTGTAAGAATTAAGGTAAGATAAAAGAGACTGAAATTTTTTTAGACGATGTGTCCTAGCTACGTCAAACTACGTGTAAACTTCAAACACGTGTAATTAACTGCACGATTGACGAAGCCGGAAATCTAAAAAGAGCGCACGAAAGCAACCGTATGTTGAGCACGGAAGAATCTAATTGAAGCACGAGGGGGAGCGTTAGCGGCATGTAAAAAATAAAGGTTACCACAATCGTTTCCCCGAAGGCATAGTAACCCACTAGGCTCGTCGAATTACCAACATTCCGATTTTTTATCAGTCGATGAGTACATGTTACGTCGAACGAAATCACTTCACTTAACACAATCGATAGATAAATGAACAGATGTACAGCCAATATTCTATGGAACGACGCAACGGTATCAGAATTAGGGAAGGTTAGGATTTCTCAAAGCTCATAACAAAAAACTTTGTCTTGTAAAATTGATATGTAATGTTATCTTACATGATATAACGATGAAATAAATCAAATATTACATTTTCTACAAGTGAATTTGTGAAAAACTTACATGAATGAATCCTATATTCTTAGTTAAAGCACAATTTTATAGTTGGGATCAGTATCATTGTAAGCTGTAGACCAAACTTCTTGATCTGATGGTTCGATAACGTGACTCGGGTATTAGATCCTGATTACAAATGAACTGATAGAAGTAGCAAATCGCGCGAGCCGATGAGTGTGGTCGCGAGATGTGGCACACCCCGAGACCTAGACACTACTGAACCAGCCCCACAGCAAACCTTGTTAACAGCAGTCGACGACGAAGTTTAAACTTCGTCTAACAATTCCCTACCAAGTTAGTCTGTTTCTCTCACTTTGACTTCTGTTCATCGGTCCCACAGTTCGTACTGGTGTTCTTTTTCCTTGAATAATCTCTGTGATTAGTCGTTCGTCAGAAGTTGAACAATCACAATTAACGGAGACACTTAAGAATGCACAGCAGAGTAACTGAAAACTGTTTGGAACGGGTTACGAAATTGATTCGATCGCGGCAATTGCAAGAGAAACGGAGAGTAAAGGAATCTGACCAAGTTCAACGTAACCTTCGTAACTGAACGTGGATGCGAAACTTAGTAGTCGCGTAACAAGAAAGAAGTAAGTATCGTTGAGGTAGACTAGTTTGTTCAATGGCACAGGAGAAAGGGGTTCGAAGTTCTTCGTAAGAACAAGAACAGGAACAAAGTTCCGACATCCATCCCCACCTACTTTTCACCAAGTAACACGCAGCCAACTAGGTGCAAGCACTTCACCTTGGAAACTTTGACCAAAACCAAATTCCATGTGCGCATCTTTTGCATTTGTTATTTTACTAGGCCACAACGATTGGAGTGCAGCAATTTTTTGGTGCTGTATTCTCGAAGCTGGATTTACAAATCGTCATGAGCAAGAATTGTGAAACTATTAGAAACAACTTTTGCGAGTGCCTTTCTTACGATTTGAAATACTTTGTCAAGTGAAAGACTTTATAAAATTCCTCTTGTTTACCTTAGGTGGAGGAAAAAACATGAAATGCATCAACCCCATACTGGTTTCTGAAGCGACGCCATTTTAATGTCTAGACGATGCCTAGGTGGAAGAAAAATCCTCCGTTACCTGGATAGCAACGGGTGCAGCGCAATAGCCGTCTGAAGCCTCGCCTAAGGATGCAGTCGAAGTGCAGCGATTTTGCACGAGCGAGCCCGAGAGCACGAAACAAGAAGCACGTAATGGTGACGCAGAAGACCACCGAGAAGAAGAATGAGATGGCGTTCAGGGGGGGAGGAAGAGAACTCGGGGATGAGGGAAAGGTGCAGGAGATGGAGATGGAGAAGGATTTTGTTCCGATGGCGAAGAAGATAGTGGCGTGGTCGGGCGCAGCGTGCTCGTGAGGAGTTAGATTAGAGGAGCGAGAGAGAGCCCCATAGAGGAAGAAGCAGCGACGTAAATGTAGACTCAAACTAGTGTGCGGACGCGCACCAGTAGTGGTGGGTATAAAAGTTTTCTTGGTTGTGTGTGTACGCACGCATCGACTACCTCGGCAGCTGCACAGACAGAAACAGAAGATCTCGGGTTGTGTGGGTGCGAAAGAGAAGTCCTGGTATAACGCTCGCTACACGAATCCGCCTCTACGGAGACGAGCTTCCAAGCAAAACGCGTGGTCCACCTCGAGTTATTTCCTTTTCCAGCAGTCGCAGTGTCGGCACAGCAGCCATTTTCCTGCCCTCGCCCGTGTCAACCCCTCGCGAGTCGTTCCGCTTGGCTGCCACTTGGACCACGCGAATTATTACTCGACACAGGTGCATTTTTCAGCCGGCTCCTCGCTGCTGCACTAGACGCTCCAAGTGATAAGGACATTCATCAAACTGAATTTAGAGCGCATATTTAATTAGAGTAACAAACACTCTAGCTTGAGCAAATCGTTGCCTGCTTTTTATAACGCGCGATTGTTTTCGTTGAAGAAAATCGCGTACTCATTTTAATAAGATTACTTTTTTCTGCTTTATATTGACTCATTTTTGAGAGAAATGTCATTACGATAGCTTTGCTAGAAAAGCAAAGACTTTCGCAAACTAATATTGTTCAGTTTTATCGGGTAATGTGATAAATGTGCAGATTCACTGAAATTAATTTATTCGATTACTTATTTTGAATTAATTGCATAATACTTATGAGTTTTATATCGGAAAGTATCTTTAGCTCAATTAGAATAATTGTTTATAAATGTGAAAAGTTTGATGAAGGTAGAATTAATTAATAATCGAAAATGCTTACATGCTACAAAATATTATAGTTTCAAACTCTACACGATATTTTTTCCGTCTGTCTTTATGTCATTTTCTATCCATCAACGTGAATAATTCAATAGATGTTACTGAAATCAAAGCGATCACAAACGAACGAGAAACTTTAGTCAAGTTTCAAATTGAATAATCATATTGTTTTCTTCAGTATAATATACAGGAAATATTGCATCGTACAATCAAGCCATGGCATGGTACTGGCACATTTACTATTACCGTCAACTAATCGTTGGCAACCAATGATCCGTAATCTTTCAAAGTGTTTACGGGAATTTGCGATTTCGAATTGGCTCAAATTCATTTTTTTGAATAAATATAGTTAAAATAATAAATATTTTATATAGTAAATATATACAATAATATGAAATATAACTAATTTAATGCAATGAATTTTTACTTTTAGCAATATGTTTTTCAAATTGAACACTTATTATACATATTCATTCGAGAAATTTTTTGTAGAAACTGAGAATCAAACCACTATCCTTTAATTTAAAAACGATTTATGCTTCCTATCAAATTGTCTAATTCTATTAAATTTGTTAAATTACAATTTTATAAACAGTTGTGTTTTCCGATTAAGTGATTAAACCAGCATTTGAGCAACGCTTGAACCTATAATTCGTATGGAATAAATTGTTTACTGATATTCAATTTAACCACAGAATTGAGGAAAAACGGTTAATCTAAACGTTTTATTAACAATAATGAAACTGATATTGTGCCAATCGTGTGCTGACGATTATTTATCCGTCGACTTCCAACTAATGGCCTAACTGTCGTCTATAAATTTACATGATTGTAAACTAAGTACTAGGATTATACTGATTACTGTCAGTTAGCAAACTATGCTGTGTTAGTACCAACATGTTTGTCATGATTGGCAGATAAAGTTTTTCCAGGTAAATTCAGCAGTTGTTGCAAAAATGCTTATGAATGAAATAAAATAGTTTATATTATAGGAAATATTCACGTTAAAACAACGTTTTAACTTTAAAATGCATTACATTGATGTGATATTAAGGTTCGACTTTTAGCAGTCATATCGTGAGTCATGAAAGTAGTTTTACTGTAATTTTTAAATGTTTTCACTATTTTTAATTAAAACTAAAATGTTTTTAACATTCTATTTTAAGTCTACTTCAAAGATTAACTTGTTAGTAACAAAATTATCAATCTTCATGAAATCACAGTTTACGTTCTAAAATACAATTAATGATTTATTTTCAAACTAAAATAATAATCACATCATTTATAACAGTATAAAAAAAGAAAAAAAAAGACTTATACGGGTTTTATAATTCACTACAATCTGTTCGTAACATTTATAGACTTTAGTGAAATTTACATTGAAATTTCATTAAAATGGCTTTCAATCATCTCAAAATTAAGAATATCGCATCATAAAAAATTGTCTAAAATATTTTTTTCTTATTATCAGACCAAAAAAGAACTCTAATTTAATTACTTTTAGTATCGTGAAACATCAAAATTCGAAAATGTGTGATTTATATATTATGAAAAAGTGTACTGTGTAGTACCATAGCTTTATGATTAACATATATACTATGAATATAATTGGAAAGGGAATATAGCTTATTCAATTTTCATTTAATAACATTATAATTTTTTATATAAGTTTTGTCTATTGCAGAAGCCCTTTGCATCCTCAGAAGTAGACAAAATTAATAATTTCAAATTTGATAAGTTCATTGTAATGTAATAATATAATTAAAATAGTTAAATATAAAACTTTCATTTTGACAAATCAGTATAAATTTTTATAATATACTTAGTCCCATCAAACGAAATATATTCATTAATATATAAATTAGAATCTTAATATTTTGAATTTAGACAAATATTTAAAATCCTAAAGAAAACTATTAAACAAGATATAATCCATTTAACAAGAAAACCAAAACCTAGAAATTTCTTATTCAAATGAAATTCATGTTGCTGATATTTGCTCATTTTAGTTCCATTAATGTTTCAAACATAAACATGTATGTTCAATTGTAAATTTCATAAAGTTTTAATTCTACTTATACTGCATACGTGTGTTCCATTTTTACTATATGGGAATGTGGGAAGTGTTTTCACTTCCCAAATTAAATAGTAGTCAATAACTAGATGGCATTTATAATGTTACTGAAAAATAGGCACGTTAGCAGCTAAGGCTCGCGCGACAGACATCTAAATACGAACGGACGAATCTCTTTCGCGACAGGTGAACATTTCCTGAGCTACCGAACGTCGAGTTTAATGCAGATTAAGGGTGGCGGAGTGGAGGGTCCTTTGTAGAAAGCGTTTCGTTCGGTATTAGCTTGGAAGTAGCTCGTAGAACCGAGGTATTACCTGGAATTACGTCTCAATCTACCGTAGCCGTCGACTAAACTAATATTAAAACTTTTAACGTAGTTAGCGCAGCCCGTGGTTGCTTTACCATCCGTGAACCTCCACTCTATGCGCGGCTGCATTGACCGTTACTGGACTTTGATGTATTTTCTGTGAAAATTCTCGACAAAGTCATAAATTAGCCATAGATCGCGAATGTCTCATCATCGTTACATTCGAATATTTCAGTACATACTGCAAAGACCTAATTTTTATCAAATTTCATTGAAGGATTACCAAAGGCCTTTTGAAAATTTAATACCCTGAATAAAAAGAATGAAATTTACAAATTTTTAGCTTATTTTTTATTATTTAAAGTAATATTAGTTAATTAATTTATATTAGATCTTGTTATTAAATCGATATCTTTGGAATCATTTTATTAGCTTAATATTGAAAAAAGTTTGAGTCTAAACCACACTTATGATTATGTCAGACTGGTAGTTTTTGGTGACATTATTTATTAAAATGTCTTTTTATGTCTAACTAAAAGTTTTATTTATCGAAGTAAATTAATTATGACATGCCAACCTAAACATAGCGTGGGATCACAAGTGATTTTGAATCTATTAAGAAGATTAATAGAATCTACAAGGAAACACCCAACTACTTTTGTCTGATAATTCTGACTTTTCAAACTTTGGTGAAAGTTCTTCTCGGACCAAGATTGACTGATTCGATTTACCATTATTATGCTTCCTTACCTAATATAATAACAATTTAACGAAAACAACCAATCACATGGTACCTAATAGTACCATTTCTTATATTTCACGCAACTAATTTTTTAATCATATATATACATATTTCTTGCATATATATTTATAACCATTTCAGACACGAGCTATGTTATTTCAATGAAATTTTCGTATAATTATTAAAGTAATAATACATACCTGAATATTACTTTATACATTGTAATAATTTTCTTTAGCTCGCGGATCTTAAAACATGTAATTTTTCCTACGAAAATGTAGTTTGCAATGTTAAAAAAATGGCTAAGACTATCAGGAACGTTTACCTTTGATGAATTCCGCGCATACCTTTCGCAAAGAACTAGATGTTCGGAATTTTATTTTATTTTTGATTGCATTTTAGCCGGGTTGCGAAAGTTTCCGGTTCGAGGTAAAGAAGAGGAGGAGATTCGCGGTAAAGTTTTCGCCGCCCTCTCGCGTCTGTGCAGTTTCCTCGGCCAACCGGTCAGAGTGTCTCTACCCCTTTTCGACCCCCACATTGCCTGGGGCGATGCAATCTACCCCTCCCGCAGAATCACCTGGAAAAACGCCTCCTCTCGAAGTCATCGTCTTCGCGCCCAGCGGGACTCAGCATCGACTTTCTCCATTCTTTAGCGACACTTTCCCATGCCGAAAGTTCTTTTTGAACAGAGCACACAACAATTATGCAAACTCGCGCGACCTCCGCGAGGTCACACGAAACTGGGGAAAAATTCACCGCCGTCGCGGCCGAAGTATGTTAATGGCCGGAAGTGAAATAAAACGCGGGTCAGTTGAGCGGCAAAGTTCAAAGTCCCAACTTTGGCCGTCCGCTATCACCACCTCGTTCGCGCTCGACTTTCCAATTTACGAACAAACCCGCGACCTTAGACACTAGTTTCTCGTTGAGTTTAGATTCCCTTAATCATTCATTTCTTGCTCAAATAATCCACTTACTTTACTTTCTCTGTTAAGTAACTTTTGTACTACTTTATATCTTTGACAGTACGAATAGTAGGTTTGTACAATTACTAGTATGATTATTTAGATATTTTTTAT